>JAVKPL010010023.1:0-30000 GCA_032173675.1 Gastrolobium villosum
GGATTTTGTGAAGTTTTTTGACAGAAAATGGATTCCGTCGAAAATGGATGAATAAAATAAATGCAAAAGAAATTGATATTGTGAAGTTTTTTGACGGAAAACGGATTCCGTCGAAAATGGATGAATATAATAAATGCAAAAGCAATTGATTTTGTGAAAATTTGCGACGAAAATGGATTTCGTCGTAGATTTTTGACGGAAAACGAATTCCGTCGAAAGTGGATGAATAAAATAAATTGCAAAAGAAATTCATTTTTTGAAGTATTTCGACGGAAAACGAATTCCGTCGAAAACTGATAAATAAAATAAATGCAAAAGAGATTGATTTTGTGAAGTTTTTCGATGGAAAATGGATTCCGTCGAAAACTGATGAATAAAACAAATGCAAAAGAAATTCATTTTGTGAAGTTTTTCGAAGAAAATGGATTTCGTCGTACATTTTTGACGGAAAACGAATTCCGTCGAAAATGGATAAATAAAATAAATTGCAAAAGAAATTCATTATGTGAAGTTTTTCAACGGAAAACGAATTCCGTCGAAAACTGATGAATAAAATAAATGCAAAAGAAATTGATTTTGTGAAGTTTTTCGACGGAAAATGGATTCCGTCGAAAACTGACGAATAAAATAAATGCAAAAGAAATTGGTTTTGTGAAATTTTTCGACTGAAAATGGATTCCGTCAAAGATTTTTGACGGAAAATGAATTTCGTCGAAAATGGATGAATAAAATAAATGCAAAAGAAATTGATATTGTAAAGTTTTTTGACGGAAAACGGATTCCGTCGAAAATGGATGAATAAAATAAATGCAAAAGAAATTGATTTTGTGAAGTTTTTCGACGGAAAATGGATTCCGTCGAAGATTTTTGACGGAAAATGGATTCCGTCGAAAACTGACGAATAAAATAAATGCAAAAGAAATAGATTTTGTGAAGTTTTTCGATGGAAAATGGATTCCGTCGAAGATTTTTGACGGAAAATGAATTCCGTCGAAAATGGATAAATAAAATAAATGCAAAAGAAATTGATTTTGTGAAGTTTTTTGACGGAAAATGAATTCCGTCGAAAACGGATGAATAAAATAAATTGCAAAAGAAATTAATTTTGTGAAGTTTTTCGACGGAAAAAGAATTCCGTCGAAAACTGATAAATAAAATAAATGCAAAAGAAATTGATTTTGCGAAGTTTTTCGACGGAAAATGGATTCCGTCGAAAACTGACGAATAAAATAAATGCAAAAGAAATTGGTTTTGTGAAGTTTTTCGACTGAAAATGGATTCCGTCAAAGATTTTTGACGGAAAATGAATTTCGTCGAAAATGGATGAATAAAATAAATGCAAAAGAAATGGATTTTGTGAAGTTTTTTGATAGAAAAGGGATTCCGTCGAAAATGGATGAATAAAATAAATGCAAAAGAAATTGATATTGCGAAGTTTTTGGACGGAAAACGGATTCCGTCGAAAATGGATGAATATAATAAATGCAAAAGCAATTGATTTTGTGAAGGTTTTCGACGAAAATGGATTTCGTCGTAGATTTTTGACGGAAAACGAATTCCGTCGAAAATGGATGAAAAAAATAAATTGCAAAAGAAATTCATTTTTTGAAGTATTTCGAGGGAAAAAGAATTCCGTCGAAAACTGATAAATAAAATAAATGCAAAAGAAATTGATTTTGTGAAGTTTTTCGATGGAAAATGGATTCCGTCGAAAACTGATGAATAAAACAAATGCAAAAGAAATTCATTTTGTGAAGTTTTTCGACGGAAAATGGATTCCGTCGAAAACTGATGAATAAAATAAATGCAAAAGAAATTGATTTTGTGAAGTTTTTCGACGAAAATGGATTTCGTCGAAGATTTTTGACGGAAAACGAATTCCGTTAAAAACGGATGAATAAAATAAGTTGCAAAAGAAATTCATTTTGTGAAGTTTTTCGACAGAAAAAGAATTACGTCGAAAACTGATGAATAAAATAATTGCAAAAGAAATTGATTTTGTGAAGTTTTTAGACGGAAAAGGGATTCCGTCGAAAATGGATGAATAAAATAAATGCAAAAGAAATTGATTTTGTGAATTTTTTTAACGGAAAATGGATTCCGTCGAAGATTTTGGACGGAAAATGAATTCCGTCGAAAATGGATAAATAAAAGAAATGCAAAAGAAATTAATTTGGTGAAGTTTTTCGACGGAAAATGGATTCTGTCGAAGATTTTTGACGGAAAATGAATTCCGTCGAAAATGGATGAAAAAATAAATGCAAAAGAAATTGATTTTGTGAAGTTTTTCGATGGAAAATGGATTCCGTCGAAGATTTTTGACGGAAAATGAATTCCGTCGAAAATGGATAAATAAAATAAATGCAAAAGAAATGGATTTTGTGAAGTTTTTCGATGGAAAATGGATTCCGTCGAAGATTTTTGACGGAAAATGAATTCCGTCGAAAACTGATAAATAAAATAAATGCAAAAGAAATTGATTTTGTGAAGTTTTTCGACGGAAAATGGATTCCCGTCGAAAACTGACGAATAAAATAAATGCAAAAGAAATGGGTTTTGTGAAGTTTTTTGACAGAAAATGGATTCCGTCGAAAATGGATGAATAAAATAAATGCAAAAGAAATTGATATTGTGAAGTTTTTTGACGGAAAACGGATTCCGTCGAAAATGGATGAATATAATAAATGCAAAAGCATTTGATTTTGTGAAGGTTTTCGACGAAAATGGATTTCGTCGTAGATTTTTGACGGAAAACGAATTCCGTCGAAAATGGATGAATAAAATAAATTGCAAAAGAAATTCATTTTTTGAAGTATTTCGACGGAAAACGAATTCCGTCGAAAACTGATAAATAAAATAAATGCAAAAGAAATTGATTTTGTGAAGTTTTTCGATGGAAAATGGATTCCGTCGAAAACTGATGAATAAAACAAATGCAAAAGAAATTCATTTTGTGAAGTTTTTCGACGAAAATGGATTTCGTCGTAGATTTTTGACGGAAAACGAATTCCGTCGAAAATGGATAAATAAAATAAATTGCAAAAGAAATTCATTATGTGAAGTTTTTCGACGGAAAACGAATTCCGTCGAAAACTGATGAATAAAATAATTGCAAAAGAAATTGATTTTGTGAAGTTTTTCGATGGAAAATGGATTCCGTCGAAAACTGATGAATAAAATAAATGCAAAAGAAATTGATTTTGTGAAGTTTTTCGATGGAAAATGGATTCCGTCGAAGATTTTTGACGGAAAATGAATGTCGTCGAAAATGGATGAATAAAATAAATGCAAAAGAAATGGATTTTGTGAAGTTTTTTGACAGAAAAGGGATTCCGTCGAAAATGGATGAATAAAATAAATGCAAAAGAAATTGATTTTGTGAAGTTTTTGACGGAAAACGGATTCCGTTGAAAATGGATGAATATAATAAATGCAAAAGCAATTGATTTTGTGAAGGTTTTCGACGAAAATGGATTTCGTCGTAGATTTTTGACGGAAAACGAATTCCGTCGAAAATGGATGAAAAAAATAAATTGCAAAAGAAATTCATTTTTTGAAGTATTTCGACGGAAAACGAATTCCGTCGAAAACTGATAAATAAAATAAATGCAAAAGAAATTGATTTTGTGAAGTTTTTCGATGGAAAATGGATTCCGTCGAAAACTGATGAATAAAAAAAATGCAAAAGAAATTGATTTTGTGAAGTTTTTCGACGGAAAACGGATTCCATCGAAAATGGATGAATAAAATAAATGCAAAAGATATTGATTTTGTGAAGTTTTTCGTCGAAAATGGATTTGCGAAATCGAAGATTTTTGACGGAAAACGAATTCCGTCGAAAATGGATGAATAAAATAAATGCAAAAGAAATTGATTTTGTGAAGTTTTTCGACGGGTTTGGAAGTTTTTCGACAGAAAAAGAATTTTGTGCAAAAGAAATTGATTTTGTGAAGTTTTTAGACGGAAAATGGATTCCGTCGAAAACTGATGAATAAAATAAATGCAAAAGAAATTGATATTGTGAAGTTTTTTGACGGAAAACGGATTCCGTCGAAAATGGATGAATATAATAAATGCAAAAGCAATTGATTTTGTGAAGGTTTTCGACGAAAATGGATTTCGTCGTAGATTTTTGACGGAAAACGAATTCCGTCGAAAATGGATGAATAAAATAAATTGCAAAAGAAATTCATTTTTTGAAGTATTTCGACGGAAAACGAATTCCGTCGAAAACTGATAAATAAAATAAATGCAAAAGAAATTGATTTTGTGAAGTTTTTCGATAGAAAATGGATTCCGTCGAAAACTGATGAATAAAACAAATGCAAAAGAAATTCATTTTGTGAAGTTTTTCGACGAAAATGGATTTCGTCGTAGATTTTTGACGGAAAACGAATTCCGTCGAAAATGGATAAATAAAATAAATTGCAAAAGAAATTCATTATGTGAAGTTTTTCGACGGAAAACGAATTCCGTCGAAAACTGATGAATAAAATAATTGCAAAAGAAATTGATTTTGTGAAGTTTTTCGATGGAAAATGGATTCCGTCGAAAACTGATGAATAAAATAAATGCAAAAGTAATTGATTTTGTGAAGTTTTTCGACGGAAAATGGATTCCTACGATGGAAAATGGATTCCGTCGAAAACGGATGAAAAAAATAATTGCAAAAGAAATTGATTTTGTGAAGTTCTATGACGGAAAATGGATTCCGTCGAAAATGGATGAATAAAATAAATGCAAAAGAAATTGAGTTTGTGAAGTTTTTCGATGGAAAATGGATTTCGTCGAAAACTGATGAATAAAATAAATGCAAAAGAAATTGACTTTGTGAAGTTTTTCGACGGAAAAGGGATTCCGTCGAAGATTTTTGACGGAAAATGTATTCCTTCGAAAATGGATGAATAAAATAAAAACAAAAGATATTGATTTTGTGAAGTTCTTTGACGGAAAATGGATGAATAAAATAAATGCAAAGAAATTGATTTTGTGAAGTTTTTCGATGGAAAATGGATTTCGTCGAAAACTGATGAATAAAATAAATGCAAAAGAAATTGACTTTGTGAAGTTTTTCGACGGAAAAGTGATTCCGTCGAAGATTTATGACGGAAAATGTATTCCGTCGAAAATGGATGAATAAAATAAATGCAAAAGGAATTGATTTTGTGAAGTTTTTCGACGGAAAAAGAATTTCGTCGAAAATGGATTCCTAAAATAAATGCAAAAGAAATTGATTTTGTGAAGTTTTTCGACGCAAAATGGATTCCGTCGAAAACCGATGAATAAAATAAATGCAAAAGAAATTGATTTTGTGAAGTTTTTCGACGGAAAATGGATTCCGTCGAAGATTTTTGAAGGAAAATGAATTCCGTCGAAAATGGATGAATAAAATAAATGCAAAAGAAATTGATTTTGTGAAGTTTTTTGACGGAAAACGGATTCCGTCGAAAATGGATGAATAAAATAAATGCAAAAGCAATTGATTTTGTGAAGTTCTTCGACGAAAATGGATTTCGTCGAAGATTTTTGACGGAAAATGAATTCCGTCGAAAACGGATGAATAAAATAAATTGCAAAAGAAATTCATTTTGTGAAGTTTTTCGACGGAAAATGAATTCCGTCGAAAACTGATGAATAAAATAAATGCAAAAGAAATTGATTTTGTGAAGTTTTTCGACGGAAAATGGATTCCGTCGAAAACTGACGAATAAAATAAATGCAAAAGAAATTGGTTTTGTGAAGTTTTTCGACTGAAAATGGATTCCGTCAAAGATTTTTGACGGAAAATGAATTTCGTCGAAAATGGATGAATAAAATAAATGCAAAAGAAATGGATTTTGTGAAGTTTTTTGACAGAAAATGGATTCCGTCGAAAATGGATGAATAAAATAAATGCAAAAGAAATTGATATTGTGAAGTTTTTTGACGGAAAACGGATTCCGTCGAAAATGGATGAATATAATAAATGCAAAAGCAATTGATTTTGTGAAAATTTGGGACGAAAATGGATTTCGTCGTAGATTTTGGACGGAAAACGAATTCCATCGAAAATGGATGAATAAAATAAATTGCAAAAGAAATTCATTTTTTGAAGTATTTCGACGGAAAACGAATTCCGTCGAAAACTGATAAATAAAATAAATGCAAAAGAAATTGATTTTGTGAAGTTTTTCGATGGAAAATGGATTCCGTCGAAAACTGATGAATAAAACAAATGCAAAAGAAATTCATTTTGTGAAGTTTTTCGACGAAAATGGATTTCGTCGTAGATTTTTGACGGAAAACGAATTCCGTCGAAAATGGATAAATAAAATAAATTGCAAAAGAAATTCATTATGTGAAGTTTTTCGACGGAAAACGAATTCCGTCGAAAACTGATGAATAAAATAATTGCAAAAGAAATTGATTTTGTGAAGTTTTTCGATGGAAAATGGATTCCGTCGAAAACTGATGAATAAAATAAATGCAAAAGAAATTGATTTTGTGAAGTTTTTCGATGGAAAATGGATTCCGTCGAAGATTTTTGACGGAAAATGAATGTCGTCGAAAATGGATGAATAAAATAAATGCAAAAGAAATGGATTTTGTGAAGTTTTTTGACAGAAAAGGGATTCCGTCGAAAATGGATGAATAAAATAAATGCAAAAGAAATTGATATTGTGAAGTTTTTGGACGGAAAACGGATTCCGTTGAAAATGGATGAATATAATAAATGCAAAAGCATTTGATTTTGTGAAGGTTTTCGACGAAAATGGATTTCGTCGTAGATTTTTGACGGAAAACGAATTCCGTCGAAAATGGATGAAAAAAAATAAATTGCAAAAGAAATTCATTTTTTGAAGTATTTCGACGGAAAACGAATTCCGTCGAAAACTGATAAATAAAATAAATGCAAAAGAAATTGATTTTGTGAAGTTTTTCGATGGAAAATGGATTCCGTCGAAAACTGATGAATAAAAAAAATGCAAAAGAAATTCATTTTGTGAAGTTTTTCGACGGAAAATGGATTCCGTCGAAAACTGATGAATAAAATAAATGCAAAAGAAATTGATTTTGTGAAGTTTTTCGACGAAAATGGATTTCGTCGAAGATTTTTGACGGAAAACGAATTCCGTCGAAAACGGATGAATAAAATAAGTTGCAAAAGAAATTCATTTTGTGAAGTTTTTCGACAGAAAAAGAATTACGTCGAAAACTGATGAATAAAAAAATTGCAAAAGAAATTGATTTTGTGAAGTTTTTAGACGGAAAATGGATTCCGTCGAAAACTGATGAATAAAATAAATGCAAAAGAAATTGATATTGTGAAGTTTTTTGACGGAAAACGGATTCCGTCGAAAATGGATGAATATAATAAATGCAAAAGCAATTGATTTTGTGAAGGTTTTCGACGAAAATGGATTTCGTCGTAGATTTTTGACGGAAAACGAATTCCGTCGAAAATGGATGAATAAAATAAATTGCAAAAGAAATTCATTTTTTGAAGTATTTCGACGGAAAACGAATTCCGTCGAAAACTGATAAATAAAATAAATGCAAAAGAAATTGATTTTGTGAAGTTTTTCGATGGAAAATGGATTCCGTCGAAAACTGATGAATAAAACAAATGCAAAAGAAATTCATTTTGTGAAATTTTTCGACGAAAATGGATTTCGTCGTAGATTTTTGACGGAAAACGAATTCCGTCGAAAATGGATAAATAAAATAAATTGCAAAAGAAATTCATTATGTGAAGTTTTTCGACGGAAAACGAATTCCGTCGAAAACTGATGAATAAAATAATTGCAAAAGAAATTGATTTTGTGAAGTTTTTCGATGGAAAATGGATTCCGTCGAAAACTGATGAATAAAATAAATGCAAAAGTAATTGATTTCGTGAAGTTTTTCGACGGAATATGGATTCCTACGATGGAAAATGGATTCCGTCGAAAACGGATGAAAAAAATAATTGCAAAAGAAATTGATTTTGTGAAGTTCTATGACGGAAAATGGATTCCGTCGAAAATGGATGAATAAAATAAATGCAAAAGAAATTGAGTTTGTGAAGTTTTTCGATGGAAAATGGATTTCGTCGAAAACTGATGAATAAAATAAATGCAAAAGAAATTGACTTTGTGAAGTTTTTCGACGGAAAAGGGATTCCGTCGAAGATTTTTGACGGAAAATGTATTCCTTTGAAAATGGATGAATAAAATAAAAACAAAAGATATTGATTTTGTGAAGTTCTTTGACGGAAAATGGATGAATAAAATAAATGCAAAGAAATTGATTTTGTGAAGTTTTTCGATGGAAAATGGATTTCGTCGAAAACTGATGAATAAAATAAATGCAAAAGAAATTGACTTTGTGAAGTTTTTCGACGGAAAAGTGATTCCGTCGAAGATTTATGACGGAAAATGTATTCCGTCGAAAATGGATGAATAAAATAAATGCAAAAGGAATTGATTTTGTGAAGTTTTTCGACGGAAAAAGAATTTCGTCGAAAATGGATTCCTAAAATAAATGCAAAAGAAATTGATTTTGTGAAGTTTTTCGACGCAAAATGGATTCCGTCGAAAACCGAGGAATAAAATAAATGCAAAAGAAATTGATTTTGCGAAGTTTTTCGATGGAAAATGGATTCCGTCGAAGATTTTTGAAGGAAAATGAATTCCGTCGAAAATGGATGAATAAAATAAATGCAAAAGAAATTGATTTTGTGAAGTTTTTTGACGGAAAACGGATTCCGTCAAAAATGGATGAATAAAATAAATGCAAAAGCAATTGATTTTGTGAAGTTCTTCGACGAAAATGGATTTCGTCGAAGATTTTTGAAGGAAAATGAATTCCGTCGAAAACGGATGAATAAAATAAATTGCAAAAGAAATTCATTTTGTGGAGTTTTTCGACGGAAAATGAATTCCGTCGAAAACTGATGAATAAAATAAATGCAAAAGAAATTAATTTTGTGAAGTTTTTCGACGGAAAATGGATTCCGTCGAAAACTGACGAATAAAATAAATGCAAAAGAAATTGGTTTTGTGAAGTTTTTCGACTGAAAATGGATTCCGTCAAAGATTTTTGACGGAAAATGAATTTCGTCGAAAATGGATGAATAAAATAAATGCAAAAGAAATGGATTTTGTGAAGTTTTTTGACAGAAAATGGATTCCGTCGAAAATGGATGAATAAAATAAATGCAAAAGAAATTGATATTGTGAAGTTTTTTGACGGAAAACGGATTCCGTCGAAAATGGATGAATATAATAAATGCAAAAGCAATTGATTTTGTGAAAATTTGGGACGAAAATGGATTTCGTCGTAGATTTTGGACGGAAAACGAATTCCATCGAAAATGGATGAATAAAATAAATTGCAAAAGAAATTCATTTTTTGAAGTATTTCGACGGAAAACGAATTCCGTCGAAAACTGATAAATAAAATAAATGCAAAAGAGATTGATTTTGTGAAGTTTTTCGATGGAAAATGGATTCCGTCGAAAACTGATGAATAAAACAAATGCAAAAGAAATTCATTTTGAGAAGTTTTTCGACGAAAATGGATTTCGTCGTAGATTTTTGACGGAAAACGAATTCCGTCGAAAATGGATAAATAAAATAAATTGCAAAAGAAATTCATTATGTGAAGTTTTTTGACGGAAAACGAATTCCGTCGAAAACTGATGAATAAAATAAATGCAAAAGAAATTGATTTTGTGAAGTTTTTCGACGGAAAATGGATTCCGTCGAAAACTGACCAATAAAATAAATGCAAAAGAAATTGGTTTTGTGAAGTTTTTCGACGGAAAATGGATTCCGTCAAAGATTTTTGACGGAAAAAGAATTTCGTCGAAAATGGATGAATAAAATAAATGCAAAAGAAATGGATTTTGTGAAGTTTTTTGATAGAAAAGGGATTCCGTCGAAAATGGATGAATAAAATAAATGCAAAAGAAATTGATATTGTAAAGTTTTTTGACGGAAAACGGATTCCGTCGAAAATGGATGAATATAATCAATGCAAAAGAAATTGATTTTGTGAAGTTTTTCGACGGAAAATGGATTCCGTCGAAGATTTTCGACGGAAAATGGATTCCGTCGAAAACTGACGAATAAAATAAATGCAAAAGAAATTGATTTTGTGAAGTTTTTCGATGGAAAATGGATTCCGTCGAAGATTTTTGACGGAAAATGAATTCCGTCGAAAATGGATAAATAAAATAAATGCAAAAGAAATTGATTATGTGAAGTTTTTTGACGGAAAACGAATTCCGTCGAAAACGGATGAATAAAATAAATTGCAAAAGAAATTAATTTTGGGAAGTTTTTCGACGGAAAAAGAATTCCGTCGAAAACTGATAAATAAAATAAATGCAAAAGAAATTGATTTTGTGAAGTTTTTCGACGGAAAATGGATTCCGTCGAAAACTGACGAATAAAATAAATGCAAAAGAAATTGGTTTTGTGAAGTTTTTCGACTGAAAATGGATTCCGTCGAAGATTTTTGACGGAAAATGAATTTCGTCGAAAATGGATGAATAAAATAAATGCAAAAGAAATGGATTTTGTGAAGTTTTTTGACAGAAAAGGGATTCCGTCGAAAATGGATGAATAAAATAAATGCAAAATAAATTGTTATTGTGAAGTTTTTTGACGGAAAACGGATTCCGTCGAAAATGGATGAATATAATAAATGCAAAAGCAATTGATTTTGGGAAGGTTTTCGACGAAAATGGATTTCGTCGTAGATTTTTGACGGAAAACGAATTCCGTCGAAAATGGATGAATAAAATAAATTGCAAAAGAAATTCATTTTTTGAAGTATTTCGACGGAAAATGAATTCCGTCGAAAACTGATAAATAAAATAAATGCAAAAGAAATTGATTTTGTGAAGTTTTTCGATGGAAAATGGATTCCGTCGAAAACTGATGAATAAAACAAATGCAAAAGAAATTGATTTTGTGAAGTTTTTCGACGGAAAATGGATTCCATCGAAAACTGATGAATAAAACAAATGCAAAAGAAATTGGTTTTGTGAAGTTTTTCGATGGAAAATGGATTTCGTCGAATATTTTTGACGGAAAATGAATTCCATCGAAAATGGATGAATAAAATAAATGCGAAAGAAATTGATTCTGTGAAGTTTTTGGACGGAAAATGGATTCCGTCGAAAATGGACGAATAAAATAAATGCAAAAGAAATTGATTTTGTGAAGTTTTTCGACAAAAATGAATTGCGTCGAAGATTTTTGACGGAAAACGAATTCCGTCGAAAACAGATGAATAGAATAAATTGCAAAAGAAATTCATTTTGTGAATTTTTCGACGGAAAAAGAATTTCGTCGAAAACTGATGAATAAATTAAATGCAAAAGAAATTGATTTTGTGAACTTTTCGACGGAAAATGAATTCCGTCGAAAACTGATGAATAAGAAAAATGCAAAAGAAATTGATTTTGTGAAGTTTTTCGACGGAAAACGAATTCCGTCGAAAATTGATGAATAAAATAAATGCAAAAGAAATTGATTTTGTGAAGTTTTTGGATGGAAAATGGATTCCTTCGACGGAAAATGGATTCCGTCAAAAATGGATGTAAAAAATAAATGCAAAAGAAATTGATTTTGTGACATTTTTTGACGGAAAATGGATTCCGTCGAAGATTTTTGATGGAAAATGTATTCCGTAAAAAATGGAGGAATAAAATAAATGCAAAAGAAATTGATTTTGTGAAGTGTTTTGACGGAAAATGGATTCCGTCGAAAATGGATGAATAAAATAAATGCAAAAGAAATTGATTTTGTGAAGTTTTTCGACGAAAATGGATTTCGTCGAAGATTTTTGACGGAAAACGAATTTCGTCGAAAACGAATGGATAAAATAAATTGCAAAAGAAATTCATTTTGTGTAGTTTTTCGACGGAAAAAGAATTTCGTCGAAAACTGATGAATAAAATAAATGCAAAAGAAATTGATTTTGTGAAGTTTTTTGACGAAAACGGAATGCGTCGAAGATTTTTGACGGAAAACGAATTCCGCCGAAAACGAATGAATAAAAAAAATTGCAAAAGAAATTCACTTTGTGAAGTTTTTCGACGGAAAAAGAATTTCGTCGAAAACTGATGAATTAAATAAATGCAAAAGAAAGTGATTTTGTGAAGTTTTTCGACGGAAAAAGAATTTCGTCGAAAACTGATGAATAAAATAAATGCAAAAGAAATTGATTTTGTGAAGTTTTTCGACGGAAAATGGATTCCGTGCAAAAGAAATTGATTTTGTGACGGAAAATGAATTCCGTCGAAAATGGATGAATAAAATAAATGCAAAAGAAATGGATTTTGTGAAGTTTTTTGACCGAAAATGGATTCCGTCGAAAAAGGATGAAGAAAATAAATGTAAAAGAAATTGATATTGTGAAGTTTTTTGACGGAAAACGGATTCCGTCGAAAATGGATGAATAAAATAAAAGCAAAAGCAATTGATTTTGTGATGTTTTTCGACGAAAATGGATTTCGTCAAAGATTTTTGACGGAAAACGAATTCCGTCGACAATGGATGCATAAAATAAATTGCAAAAGAAATTCATTTTGTGAAGTTTTTCGACGGAAAACGAATTCCGTCGGATACTGATGAATAAAATAATTGCAAAAGAAATTGATTTTGTGAAATTTTTCGATGGAAAATGGATTTCATCGAAAATAGATGAATAAAATAAATGCAAAAGAAATTGATTTAGTGAAGTATTTCGACGGAAAATGGATTCCTACGACGGAAAATGGATTCCGTCGAAAACGGATGAAAAAAATAAATGCAAAAGAAATTGATTTTGTGATGTTTTTCGACGGAAAATGGATTCCGTCGAAAACAGATGAATAAAATAAATGCAAAAGAAATTGATTTTGTGAAGTTTTTCGACGGAAAATGGATTCCGTCGAAGATTTTGGACGGAAAATGTCTTCCGTCGAAAATGGATGAATAAAATAAATTCAAAAGAAATTGATTTTGTGAAGTTTTTTGACGAAAAATGGATTCCGTCGAAAATGGATGAATAAAATAATTGCAACAGAAATTGATTTTGTGAAGTTTTTCGAAGCAAAATGGATTCTGTCGAAAACTGATGAATAAAATAAATGCAAAAGAAATTGACTTTGTGAAGTTTTTCGACGGAAAAGGGATTCCATCGAAGATTTTTGACGGAAAATTTATTCCGTCGAAAATGGATGAATAAAATAAATGCAAAAGAAATTGACTTTGTGAAGTTTTTCGACGGAAAAAGAATTTCGTCGAAAACTGATGAATAAAATAAATGCAAAAGAAATTGATTTTGTGAAGTTTTTCGACGGAAAATGGATTCCGTCGAAGATTTTTGACGGAAAATGAATTCCGTCGAAAATGGATGAATAAAATAAATGCAAAAGAAATGGATTTTGTGAAGTTTTTTGACCGAAAATGGATTCCGTCGAAAATGGATGAATAAAATAAATGTAAAATAAATTGATATTGTGAAGTTTTTTGACGGAAAACGGATTCCGTCGAAAATGGATGAATAAAATAAAAGCAAAAGCAATTGATTTTGTGATGTTTTTCGACGAAAATGGATTCCGTCGAAGATTTTTGACGGAAAATGAATTCCGTCGAAAATGGATGAATAAAATAAATGCAAAAGAAATTGATTTTATGAAGTTTTTGGACGGAAAACGGATTCCGTCGAAAATGGATGAATAAAATAAATGCAAAAGAAATTGGTTTTGTGAAGTTTTTCGACGAAAATGGATTTCGTCGAAGATTTTTGACGGAAATCGAATTCCGTCGAAAATGGATGAATAAAATAAATTGCAAAATAAATTCATTTTGTGAAGTTTTTCGACGGAAAACGAATTCCGTTGAAAACTGATGAATAAAATAATTGCAAAAGAAATTGATTTTGTGAAGTTTTTCGATGGAAAATGAATTCCGTCGAAAACAGATGAATAAAATAAATGGAAAAGAAATTGATTTTGTGAAGTATTTCGACGGAAAATGGATTCCTACGACGAAAAATGGATTCCGTCGAAAACGGATGAAAAAAATAAATGCAAAAGAAATTGATTTTGTGAAGTTTTTCGTCGGAAAATGGATCCCGTCGAAGATTTTGGACGGAAAATGTCTTCCGTCGAAAATAGATGAATAAAATAAATTCAAAAGAAATTAATTTTGTGAAGTTTTTTGAGGGAAAATGGATTCCGTCGAAAATGGATGAATAAAATAAATGCAAAAGAAATTGATTTTGTGAAGTTTTTCGATGGAAAATGGATTCTGTCGAAAACTGATGAATAAAATAAATGCAAAAGAAATTGACTTTGTGAAGTTTTTCGACGGAAAAGGGATTCCATCGAAGATTTTTGACGGAAAATGTATTCCGTCGAAAATGGATGAATAAAATAAATGCAAAAGAAATTGACTTTGTGAAGTTTTTCGACGGAAAAAGAATTTCGTCGAAAACTGATGAATAAAATAAATGCAAAAGAAATTGATTTTGTGAAGTTTTTCGACGGAAAATGGATTCCGTCGAAGATTTTTGATGGAAAATGAATTCCGTCGAAAATGGATGAATAAAATAAATGCAAAAGAGATTGATTTTATGAAGTTTTTGGACGGAAAACGGATTCCGTCGAAAATGGATGAATAAAGTAAATGCAAAAGAAATTGATTTTGTGAAGTTTTTCGACGAAAATGGATTTCGTCGAAGATTTTTGACGGAAATCGAATTCCGTCAAAAATGGATGAATAAAATAAATTGCAAAATAAATTCATTTTGTGATGTTTTTCGACGGAAAACGAATTCCGTTGAAAACTGATGAATAAAATAATTGCAAAAGAAATTGATTTTGTGAAGTTTTTCGATGGAAAATGGATTTCGTCGAAAACAGATGAATAAAATAAATGCAAAAGAAATTGATTTTGTGAAGTATTTCGACGGAAAATGGATTCCTACGACGGAAAATGGATTCCGTCGAAAACGGATGAAAAAAATAAATGCAAAAGAAATTTATTTTGTGAAGTTTTTCGACGGAAAATGGATTCCGTCGAAGATTTTGGACGGAAAATGTCTTCCGTCGAAAATGGATGAATAAAATAAATTCAAAAGAAATTGATTTTGTGAAGTTTTTTGACGGAAAATGGATTCCGTCGAAAATGGATGAATAAAATAAATGCAAAAGAAATTGACTTTGTGAGGTTTTTCGACGGAAAAGGGATTCCATCGAAGATTTTTGATGGAAAATGTATTCCGTCGAAAATGGATGAATAAAATAAATGCAAAAGAAATTGACATTGTGAAGTTTTTCGACGGAAAAAGAATTTCGTTGAAAACTGATGAATAAAATAAATGCAAAAGAAATTGATTTTGTGAAGTTTTTCGACGGAAAATGGATTCCGTCGAAGATTTTTGACGGAAAATGAATTCCGTCGAAAATGGATGAATAAAATAAATGCAAAAGAAATTGATTTTATGAAGTTTTTGGACGGAAAACGGATTCCGTCGAAAATGGATGAATAAAATAAATGCAAAAGAAATTGATTTTGTGAAGTTTTTCGACGAAAATGGATTTCGTCGAAGATTTTTGACGGAAATCAAATTCCGTCGAAAATGGATGAATAAAATAAATTGCAAAATAAATTCATTTTGTGAAGTTTTTCGACGGAAAACGAATTCCGTTGAAAACTGATGAATAAAATAATTGCAAAAGAAATTGATTTTGTGAAGTTTTTCGATGGAAAATGAATTCCGTCGAAAACAGATGAATAAAATAAATGGAAAAGAAATTGATTTTGTGAAGTATTTCGACGGAAAATGGATTCCTACGACGAAAAATGGATTCCGTCGAAAACGGATGAAAAAAATAAATGAAAAAGAAATTGATTTTGTGAAGTTTTTCGTCAAAAAATGGATTCCGTCGAAGATTTTGCACGGAAAATGTCTTCCGTCGAAAATAGAAGAATAAAATAAATTCAAAAGAAATTAATTTTGTGAAGTTTTTTGAGGGAAAATGGATTCCGTCGAAAATGGATGAATAAAATAAATGCAAAAGAAATTGATTTTGTGAAGTATTTCGACGGAAAACGGATTCCTACGACGATAAATGGATTCCGTCGAAAACGGATGAAAAAAATAAATGCAAAAGAAATTGATTTTGTGAAGTTTTTCGACCGAAAATGGATTCCGTCGAAGATTTTTGACGGAAAATGAATTCCGTCGAAAATGGATGAATAAAATAAATGCAAAAGAGATTGATTTTATGAAGTTTTTGGACGGAAAACGGATTCCGTCGCAAATGGATGAATAAAATAAATGCAAAAGAAATTGATTTTGTGAAGTTTTTCGACGAAAATGGATTTCGTCGAAGATTTTTGAAGGAAATCGAATTCCGTCAAAAATGGATGAATAAAATAAATTGCAAAATAAATTCATTTTGTGATGTTTTTCGACGGAAAACGAATTCCGTTGAAAACTGATGAATAAAATAATTGCAAAAGAAATTGATTTTGTGAAGTTTTTGGATGGAAAATGGATTCCGTCGAAAACAGATGAATAAAATAAATACAAAAGAAATTGATTTTGTGAAGTATTTCGACGGAAAATGGATTCCTACGACGGAAAATGGATTCCGTCGAAAACGGATGAAAAAAAAAAATGCAAAAGAAATTGATTTTGTGATGTTTTTCGACGGAAAATGGATTCCATCGAAGATTTTGGACGGAAAATGTCTTCCGTCGAAAATGGATGAATAAAATAAATTCAAAAGAAATTGATTTTGTGAAGTTTTTTGACGGAAAATGGATTCCGTCGAAAATGGATGAATAAAATAAATGCAAAAGATATTGATTTTGTGAAGTTTTTCGATGAAAATGGATTCTGTCGAAAACTGATGAATAAAATAAATGCAAAAGAAATTGACTTTGTGAAGTTTTTCGACGGAAAAGGGATTCCATCGAAGATTTTTGATGGATAATGTATTCCGTCGAAAATGGATGAATAAAATAAATGCAACAGAAATTGATTTTGTGAAGTTTTTCGAAGCAAAATGGATTCTGTCGAAAACAGATGAATAAAATAAATGCAAAATAAATTGACTTTGTGAAGTTTTTCGACGGAAAATGGATTCCGTCGAAGATTTTTGACGAAAATGAATTCCGTCGAAAATGGATAAATAAAATAAATGCAAAAGAAATTGATTTTATGAAGCTTTTGGACGGAAAACGGATTCCGTCGAAAATGGATGAATAAAATAAATGCAAAAGAAATTGATTTTGTGAAGTTTTTCGACGAAAATGGATTTCGTCGAAGATTTTTGACGGAAATCGAATTCCGTCGAAAATGGATGAATAAAATAAATTGCAAAATAAATTCATTTTGTGAAGTTTTTCGACGGAAAACGAATTCCGTTGAAAATTGATGAATAAAATAATTGCAAAAGAAATTGATTTTGTGAAGATTTTCGATGGAAAATGGATTCCGTCGAAAATAGATGAATAAAACAAATGCAAAAGAAATTGATTTTGTGAAGTATTTCGACGGAAAATGGATTCCTACGACGGAAAATGGATTCCTACGACAGAAAATGGATTCCGTCGAAAACGGATGAAAAAAATAAATGCAAAAGAAATTGATTTTTGAAGTTTTTCGTCAGAAAATGGATTCCGTCGAATATTTTGGACGGAAAATGTCTTCCGTCGAAAATGGATGAATAAAATAAATTCAAAAGAAATTGATTTTGTGAAGTTTTTTGATGGCAAATGTATTCCGTCGAAAATGGATGAATAAAATAAAAGCAAAAGAAATTGATTTTGTGAAGTTTTTCGATGGAAAATGGATTCTGTCGAAAACTGATGAATAAAATAAATGCAAAAGAAATTGACTTTGTGAAGTTTTTCGACGGAAAAGGGATTCCATCGAAGATTTTTGACGGAAAATGTATTCCGTCAAAAATGGATGAATAAAATAAATGCAAAAGAAATTGACTTTGTGAAGTTTTTCGATGGAAAAAAAATTTCGACGAAAACTGATGAATAAAATAGATGCGAAAGAAATTGATTTTGTGAAGTTTTTCGACGGAAAATGGATTCCGTCAAAAATGGATGAAAAAATAAATGCAAAAGAAATTGATTTTGTGAAGTTTTTCGACAGAAAAGAGATTCCGTCGAAGATTTTTGACGGAAAATGTATTCCGTCGAAAATGGATGAATAAAATAAATGCAAAAGAAATTGATTTTGTGAAGTTTTTTGACGGAAAATGGATTCCGTCGAAAATGGATGAATAAAATAAATACAAAAGAAATTGATTTTGTGAAGTTTTACGATGGAAAATGGATTCCGTCGAAAACAGAAGAATGAAATAAATGCAAAAGAAATTGACTTTGTGAAGTTTTTGGACGGAAAATGGATTCTATCGAAGATTTTGGACGGAAATTGTATTCCGTCGAAAATGGATGAATAAAATAAATGCAAAAGAAATTGATTTTGTGATGTTTTTCGACGGAAAATGTATTCCGTCGAAAATTGATGAATAAAATAAACGCAAAAGAAATTGATTTTGTGAAGTTTTTCGACGGAAAATGAATTCTGTCGAAAATGGATGAATAAAATAAATGCAAAAGAAATTACTTTTGTGAAGTTTTTTGACGGAAAATGGATTCCGTCGAAAATGGATGAATAAAATAAAAGCAAAAGAAATTGATATTGTGAAGTTTTTTGATGGAAAACGGATTCCATCGAAAATGGATGAATAAAATAAATGCTAAAGAAATTGATTTTGTGAAGTTTTTCGACGAAAATGGATTTCGTCGAAGATTTTTGACCGAAAACGAATTCCATCGAAAATGGATGAATAAAATAAATTGCAAAAGAGACTCATTTTGTGAAGTTTTTCGACGGAAAACGAATTCCGTCGGAAACTGATGAATAAAATAATTGCAAAAGAAATTGATTTTGTGAAGTTTTTCAATGGAAAAGGGATTTCGTCGAAAACAGATGAATAAAATAAATGCAAAAGAAATTGATTTTGTGAAGTTTTTCGACGGAAAATGGATTTCGTGTCGAAGATTTTGGACGGAAAATGTCTTCCGTCGAAAATGGATGAATAAAATAAATTCAAAAGAAATTGATTTTGTGAAGTTTTTCGATGCATAATGGATTCTGTCGAAAACTGATGAATAAAAAAAATGCAAAAGAAATTGACATTGTGAAGTTTTTCGACGGAGAAGGGATTCCATCGAAGATTTTTGACGGAAAATGTATTCCGTCTGTAACGCCCTCCCTTGTATGCATCCAAGAGAGTCGTTTGCTAAGCGGAATTAGAGTCGTTAACGTCACATGAGCTAACAAAGCAGTATACAAATCCGTATAAAAATTTCAGCACTTAATTTCTTTTCACAAAGGTTTTCCAAAATAGCCATTGTTCATAAAAGTTCAAGCTAACATAAATATGATAAAGACTACAGTCATCCAAAAGTACCAAAACATTAATCATTACAGTTATCCATTTAAACAAACAGCAACACTGACAATCCACGCATCAGCAATCAACAGCAAAATAATACTCCTTCAAATGCTCTTGCGTCCTCCTGCCATTTTGGAAAAATAGCAGCCCCGAAGGGGTGAGAATAATCCCAGTAGTGTGGCAATAAAACCAGTAATATAACAGTATTAACTAGGCACAAAATCATAAACAGTCACTTCAACATATCCTTGTTCCTTTTCCTTTTTCTTTTTCATCATATTCATATATATATAGCGCATATAACGCCTTTCCTTTTCATCATATTCATATATTGCGTATATAACGCCCTTTCCTTTGCGCTTTTAGCACCGTCGTGCGCGCACTTCACAGTGGAATCAATTAACCCTTGGCACCTGAGCTCCATGTGGATTCCATCTGTGGGCCTATGCGGACTGATGCCAAGTGTCCCATACCCCGGTACCTTGGGGATGCCTATATGATGCTTGCTCAAACACATGGTCCTGTACATAACTATTCTAAAACAAGGCCTATATGATCATGATATATGCATGTCATGCTATGCTTTCACACACAAAGCGTAAAAATGCGGTATGATGTAAGGTGCATGCTTATATACCTTTCATATAGCCATCACGGCACATATACTTTTCATATGCGTTATGCTGCCTCATAACGTCTTTACCTCATAATCATATAGCCATCACGGCTCATTTTTGGCAGTTTCCTTTCATCATAATGGAACATAATATTTTTACGGCATATGGAGCATCATGTCACAATTTTATACCAGTAGTCAATAGTCACATTAGGCTTCATCGCCTGACACTTACCTTTGCTTGCCTTAACTATTACCAAACAGCAGCGAAGTATCTCACTTCTAAAGCGCACCTAAATCAATTACAACTAATCATTTACAGTGGCTATTTACAGCAGAAACAGAGAGCATACAGCAGCGTTTACCGCAGCAAAACAGTGAGCATACAGCAGTAAAACAGTGAGCATACAGCAGCAAAACAGTGAGCATACAGCAGTGTTTACAGCAGCAAAATAGTGAGCATACAGCAGTGTTTACAGCAGCAAAACAGTGAGCATACAGCAGCAAAACAGTGAGCATACAGCAGTGTTTACAGCAGCAAAACAGTGAGCATACAGCAGTGTTTACAGCAGCAAAACAGTGACGTTTTAAACAGAAACAGTGACGTTTTTAAAACAGAAACAGTGGCGTTTTTAAAACAGAAACAGTGGCGTTTTTAAAACAGAAATAGTGGCACTTTGAACTTCCAAAACAGTGGCATAAATCTTGGTTTTTGGACATTGAAACAGTGGCATATTATGGATTAAAACAGTGGCATTTTATGCATAGAAACAGTGGCATTTGATGAGTAAAACAGTGGCATTTCATGACTAAAACAGTGACATTTTATGCATAGAAACAGTGGCATTTGATGAGTAAAACAGTGGCGTTTCATGCATAAAAACAGTGGCTTAGGGAGCACTAAAACAGTGACATATATGTGCAGAAACAGTGGCATATAATGTGCAGAAACAGTGGCATATATGTGCAGAAACAGTGGCATGTAATGTGCAGAAACAGTGGCATGTAATGTGCAGAAACAGTGGCATAAAAGGGTGACTTTGAGGAACCGAAACAGTGGGCATACATCTTCAAAACAGTGGCACATTCAAAAGGAAACAGTGGCACATTTCTCTTCAAAACAGTGGCATAATCATACAAGAAAACAGTGGCATGAGTTCGAACATAACCATGAGATTTCTATGCATACATATCATCATGAAATAGCTCCATCATTCTACTTTTATCATGCTTATACTTGAGTCCAAAACCACACATACTCAAGGAGACATTTAAGCACACATACATGGTTACATAAGGAAAATATCCTAAGCTCAAGGCTTACCTCTTGTAGCACACCCTTCACCACACCCTTCTAGTTCTACTTCACAACAAGTCCTCACTTCCTATGGTGATCTATGCGCAACAAGGATGAGGAGGAACCACTTGGACAGCTTGAGGACAAGGCTGGACAGTGAGGGAAGGTGAGTTGTCTTTAGCAAAGTCTTCTAGCTCCAAGGAGGCTTGTAGGTTCGGTTATGGGAGTGAGGGAGTGAGGGAGAAACTTGGCTGCATATGTGCATGGTGAGGGGGCTCTAGTGTGCGCATATTTAAGGAGGAGGTGAGGGAAAGTTGCTATGATTAACCATCATGAAAAATTCTGATTGCTTGAGGGGATGGGGCTGCATACAAGGGCTGAATCAAGCAAGGGTTTGCTTCTAATTTACTCTATTTACATGCAAGGAGAGAGGAGTGATATGATCAGATTTGGAGCTGTCCAAAGTCAGAGAAATTTTCTGCACAATTGACCAAGTTATGCGCATGGAGTGGGGTGGAAGAGGTGCATCATGTGCACATGCAAAAGGTTCACTAAGTCAACAAGCAATTCAACTTGGTGGCAGCCAAAAATCTGCATTGATGCAGTCCTTGGTGCGCAAATTATGAGAGGAAAAGAGGTGTATTATGAGTGCAGATTTTGTGGCAGTCTAAACACTCATTTTGGGCTGTCCTAAGTCAGAAAATTTCTGCATAAAAAGCCAAACCATGCGCACAAGGTGAGGTGTGAGGGAGGTTCACTAAGTCCACAAGCAAGAGAGCTTTGTGGCAGCCAAGGATTCTGATTTTTTTGGAGCTGCCCTCTGCGCAAAAATGATGGGAATGCAGTCCCAAGACCCTACTCATGATGCATGTGGAAGGAGGAGGAGATTTGACTCATGAAGGGCTGCAAAAGCTTACCAAAAATCTGCACAATGCAGTGTCATGATGGAGGGTGTAAGTGGTTCTCCAAGTCAACAAGTTAGGCAGTTTGTGTCATAAGAAAAATCTGCACCAAGGCCCCTCCCATGTGCGCCAAAATGGAGAAGTATGCAGCCTAAAATCATGCTCAAAGGTCCATGTGTCTACCATGCAATAAAATTGAAATCAAGTGTGCAAAAGTCAAGGTGAGGTGGCGGTCAACAATGAAGGAATTTGGCAGATTTTTTTTTTCTAAGTGTAATCCACCCACTTGTGCGCATAAATGAGAAGGAAAAACATCTAGCCAAGTGGTTGTTCCTTGATGCACAAGACACCCTAGTTGGGCAAGGCTTAGGGGAAATAAGAATGGTTACAACTTTGGGCTGAATAAGCTTGATCCAAGAGCCATCCTTGGGCCATTGGCCACACACACAAAAGGATCCAATCACAAACCCAATAGCAACAAGTCCACACACACACACTAGCCCACATCCAAACACTAATGCCTTTTAACACACACTCACATTACTCATAAGATTAAATTCTCATGTCTACATATGTACCCTCCTATGATTTAATTTAATTAATTACCTTAGTCTTATCCAAGGAATAAAGATCAAACAATTCACAAGCCATTACACATAAACCATACATCCGAATTCTACACATGTACATATAGCATATAGTACCTATGTATTTTACTAATTATGCGGGATGTTACACTCTCCCCACCAAATAGGAATTTTGTCCGCAAAATAAACTTACCTAAGAGCTAAACAGTTCTGGGTAACGTTTCTGAATGTCGTCCTCGCGCTCCCAAGTGGCTTCAGCTGCCGATCTGTTGTTCCATAATACCTTCACCAATGGAATCTCCTTAGAACGGAGTCGCTTGACGGATCTTTCAAGAATTTGGAATGGTTGCACTTGATACGTCAGATTTTCCTTTAGTTCCACTTCTTCCGGCTGTAACACGTGAGATGGGTCAGAGAGATACCTCCGTAGCTGTGACACATGAAATACATTGTGAATTCCTGACAGATAGGGTGGTAAAGCCAACCGGTATGCGGACTCTCCAATCCGGTCCATAATCAGATACGGTCCTAAGTACCGTGGACTTAACTTCTTAACTCCCATTCTCCTTCCGAGTCCCGATGTAGGAGTGATTCTCAAGAACACATGATCTCCGACTTCGAAAGATAGAGGCTTATGACGCTTGTCGTAATAACTCTTCTGTCTGGCCTGAGCCCTCTGCATATTCTCCCGAATCTTCTTTACTTGTTCGGATGTTTCTTGAATTAGATCAGGTCCTAACATACTTCGCTCACCCACTTCAGTCCAACATAAAGGGGATCTGCATTTTCTCCCATACAAAGCTTCATACGGTGCCATCTGAATACTGGAATGGTAACTGTTGTTGTAGGCAAACTCAATCAAAGAAAGATAATTATCCCAGCTGCCACCTAACTCCAAAACGCATGCTCGCAACATATCCTCTAAGGCTTGAATGGTGCGTTCCGTTTGACCATCGGTCTGCGGATGATAAGCAGTACTCAACCTCAATTGGGTCCCTAATGCTCTTTGAAAGGATTCCCAAAACTTAGATGTAAACTTGGGATCACGATCACTGACAATACTCGTAGGAACTCCGTGCAGCTTCACAATCTCCTGCAGATAAATTCTAGCAAGCCTCTCTGTATCATAGGTGGTTCTAACACGCAAGAAATGAGCTGACTTCGTTAAACGATCGACAATCACCCAGATAGAATCATATCCTTCTCGCGTCCGAGGAAGTCCAACTACAAAATCCATCGCAATACTGTCCCACTTCCATTCGGGAATCTCCAAAGGTTGAAGGAGTCCCGACGGTTTCTGATGTTCGTACTTCACCTTCTGACAAGTTAAGCATCGAGATACATACTCCGCAATATCACGCTTCATACCCGGCCACCAAAACGAGGTCTTCAAATCATGGTACATCTTCGTGGATCCAGGATGAACTGCGTAC
Source organism: Gastrolobium villosum (assembly GCA_032173675.1). Classification (NCBI taxonomy): domain Eukaryota; kingdom Viridiplantae; phylum Streptophyta; class Magnoliopsida; order Fabales; family Fabaceae; genus Gastrolobium; species Gastrolobium villosum. Next base: position 24,289 of record JAVKPL010010023.1, read on the forward strand.
TTACCCTTGTGAGCCTCCTGTAAAACTTCTTGTTTCAACTCTTCATTCGGCACGACCAGCCGTCCTTGAAATCTCCAAACATCATTCTCATCCTTTACAACATCTTGGTTGCCAACCAAATCACGGACTAACTCTTCATCCTTCTGAGCCTCCTTAATCCTACTGATCAATTCATTCTCCACCTTTATATTTCCCAATCTTATGCTATTCCCTCTCTCGTCTACCGATAAGTTCAAGTCTCGAAAGGCCTCAAACGACTTCAATTCTTCCATCATTAGAGTTGCAGCGTGCAGTGTCTTCCTGCTCAGGGCGTCAGCTACCACGTTTGCCTTTCCTGGGTGGTATTTAAGTTCAAAATCGTAGTCCTTCAGAAATTCCATCCACCGTCGTTGCCGCATATTCAGCTCCTTCTGGTCGAACAAGTACTTCAAACTCTTATGATCGCTGAATATGTCAAACTGCGAACCATACAAGTGGTGCCTCCAGATTTTAAGTGCGAACACTATAGCTGCTAACTCCAAGTCGTGCGTAGGATACTTTTCTTCGTGAGGCTTAAGTTGTCGAGATGCGTAAGCTACCGCCATACGATCCTGTATCAACACGCATCCAAGTCCTTTTAGCGACGCATCGCAGTATACTTCGAACTTTCGAGTAGGATCCGGAATCGTGAGTACGGGAGCACTCGTTAATCTGCTCTTCAGTTCCAAGAAACATTCTTCACAGGCTTCAGTCCACTCAAAAGGCTTGTCCTTCCGAGTGAGACGAGTAAGAGGTTGCACTATCTGAGAGAAATTCTGGATGAACCTTCGATAGTATCCAGCAAGACCTAAGAAACTTCTTACTTCGGTGACAGACTTGGGTCGTTCCCAATTCATAACAGCTTCAACTTTGCTGGGGTCCACCGCGATACCTTCTGATGAAATGACATGGCCCAGAAACTGGACCTCTTTAAGCCAAAACTCGCACTTCGACCATTTCGCGTACAACTGCTTCTCCTTCAAGACTTGCAAGACAATCCTCAGATGTTCCGCGTGCAGCTCTTCATTAGCTGAGTAAATCAGGATATCGTCGATAAACACAATAACGAACTGATCAAGAAAGGGGCGGAAGATGCGGTTCATGTAGTCCATGAATACCGCTGGAGCATTCGTAAGTCCGAATGGGATCACCTGATATTCGTAGTGCCCATAACGAGTCCTAAAAGCGGTTTTCGGAATATCCTCCGGTTTGACCCGGATCTGATGGTATCCCGATCGTAAATCTATCTTGGAAAAGACTCTGGCTCCTCTCAGCTGGTCCATCAAATCGTCGATCCTCGGTAGCGGATACTTATTCTTCACCGTGACTTTGTTCAGCTGGCGGTAATCTACACACAGACGTAAACTTCCATCCTTCTTCTTAATCAAGATGGCTGGAGCACCCCATGGAGAAGTACTCGGTCTGATGAATTCCTTTGCCAAAAGCTCTTCTATCTGCTTCTTCAACTCGCGAAGTTCCAACGGCGCCATACGATACGGGGCAATGGAGATTGGTCCGACTCCAGGAACAAGTTCGATCGAAAATTCTATTTCCCTATGAGGAGGCAATCGAGGTATTTCATCCGGGAATACCTCCTCGAATTCTCTAACTACCGGTACATTCTGAATTTGATTGTCAATCGAGGTCTCAGCCTCGATCGACAAAAGATACCCTGCTGCTCCCTTGCGGAGCTCTTTCCTAACTTGCAATAAAGAAATGAGAGAGAGAAAGGTTGAGAATTACCATCTTTCGCATCTAGTGCGAACACCCGTGCTTGCGTAGGCTGCGGATTAGCGTTCCGGGGGCATTCGTAAGCGAAATGTCCTTGCTGGCCACATCTGAAACATGCATTGTTGTTCTTGCGGCAAACTCCAAAGTGATTCTTTCCACACGTAGCACAAACAGTCGCACCCTGCCGTCCAGTTGACGATTGACCAACAGTATTGCTCCTCTTAAAATTTCCAGGCCGCGCCTGCAACTGCGGACCTCTGCCTCGACCCCTACCAGGTGTCGTTCTGAAGAATCTGCCTGAGTGAAAGCAGTTCCGTGTGCTTCGTTCTTCTCATTGCTTTAGGAAAACACTTATCCAAAAATACTTGTCTGAACAAACGTTGCCAGTCCCCCTAAGGTAGTGATAAGATCCCCTTCCGCATCGCCAGACCTTCCCCGAGTTGAACCGCGACCACCTGCCATGATTCTGCATTCACAATATCCTGAGATGAGTTGATCAGGCTCACCGCAAGTTATTCATGGCAGCAGTCCCAAGTAGGTACTCGAGTTCAATTCGGACAAGTTAACTATGCATCCGTGTCTTATCACAGAACAGTCCTAACAATCTAACTACCCTAGCTAATATATATACTTAGACTATAGCACATTTAGGCAGTCAATCAGCAGATAAACACAATCAACAATCAATTCAATCAAACACAAGCAAATCCATGGACCAAACTGCTCTGATACCAATTAGTGTAACGCCCTCCCTTGTATGCATCCAAGAGAGTCGTTTGCTAAGCGGAATTAGAGTCGTTAACGTCACATGAGCTAACAAAGCAGTATACAAATCCGTATAAAATTTTCAGCACTTAAATTCTTTTCACAAAGGTTTTCCAAAATAGCCATTGTTCATAAAAGTTCAAGCTAACATAAATATGATAAAGACTACAGTCATCCAAAAGTACCAAAACATTAATCATTACAGTTATCCATTTAAACAAACAGCAACACTGATAATCCACGCATCAGCAATCAACAGCAAAATATTACTCCTTCAAATGCTCTTGCGTCCTCCTGCCATTTTGGAAAAATAGCAGCCCCGAAGGGGTGAGAAAAATCCCAGTAGTGTGGCAACAAAACCAGTAATATAACAGTATTAACTAGGCACCAAATCGTAAACAGTCACTTCAACATATCCTTGTTCCTTTTCCTTTTTCTTTTTCATCATATTTATATATATATAGCGCATATAACGCCTTTCCTTTTCATCATATTCATATATTGCGTATATAACGCCCTTTCCTTTGCGCTTTTAGCACCGTCGTGCGCGCACTTCACAGTGGAATCAAATATCCCTTGGCACCTGAGCTCCATGTGGATTCCATCTGTGGGCCTATGCGGACTGATGCCAAGTGTCCCATACCCCGGTACCTTGGGGATGCCTATATGATGCTTGCTCAAACACATGGTCCTGTACATAACTATTCTAAAACAAGGCCTATATGATCATGATATATGCATGTCATGCTATGCTTTCACACACAAAGCGTAAAAATGCGGTATGATGTAAGATGCATGCTTATATACCTTTCATATAGCCATCACGGCACATATACTTTTCATATGCGTTATGCTGCCTCATAACGTCTTTACCTCATAATCATATAGCCATCACGGCACATTTTTGGCAGTTTCCTTTCATCATAATGGAACATAATATTTTTACGGCATATGGAGCATCATGTCACAATTTTATACCAGTAGTCAATAGTCACATTAGGCTTCATCGCCTGACACTTACCTTTGCTTGCCTTAAATATTACCAAACAGCAGCGAAGTATCTCACTTCTTAAGCGCACCTAAATCAGTTACAACTAATCATTTACAGTGGCTATTTACAGCAGAAACAGAGAACATACAGCAGTGTTTACAGCAGCAAAACAGTGAGCATACAGCAGTGTTTACAGCAGCAAAACAGTGAGCATTTACAGCAGCAAAACAGTGAGCATACAGCAGCGTTTACAGCAGCAAAACAGTGAGCATACAGCAGCAAAACAGTGAGCATACAGCAGCGTTTACAGCAGCAAAACAGTGAGCATTTACAGCAGCAAAACAGTGACGTTTTAAACAGAAACAGTGACGTTTTTAAAACAGAAACAGTGGCGTTTTTAAAACAGAAACAGTGGCGTTTTTAAAACAGAAACAGTGGCACTTTGAACTTCCAAAACAGTGGCATAAATCTTGGTTTTTGGACATTGAAACAGTGGCATATTATGGATTAAAACAGTGGCATTTTATGCATACAAACAGTGGCATAGGATGACTGGCATAGGATGACTAAAACAGTGGCATTTTATGCATAAAAACAGTGGCATTTTAAGCATGGAAACAGTGGCATTTCATGACTAAAACAGTGGTATTTTATGCATAGAAACAGTGGCATTTGATGCAGTAAGACAGTGGCATTTTATGCATGGAAACAGTGCATTTCATGACTAAAACAGTGGCATTTTATGCATAGAAACAGTGGCATTTGATGAGTAAAACAGTGGCATTTTATGCATAAAACAGTGGCATTTGATGAGTAAAACAGTGGCATTTTATGCATAAAAACAGTGGCTTAGGGAGCACTAAAACAGTGACATATATGTGCAGAAACAGTGGCATATAATGTGCAGAAACAGTGGCATATATGTGCAGAAACAGTGGCATATAATGTGCAGAAACAGTGGCATGTAATGTGCAGAAACAGTGGCATGTAATGTGCAGAAACAGTGGCATAAAAGGGTGACTTTGAGGAACCGAAACAGTGGGCATATATCTTCAAAACAGTGGCACATTCAAAAGGAAACAGTGGCACATTTCTCTTCAAAACAGTGGCATAATCATACAAGAAAACAGTGGCATGAGTTCGAACATAACCATGAGATTTCTATGCATACATATCATCATGAAATAGCTCCATCATTCTACTTTTATCATGCTTATACTTGAGTCCAAAACCACACATACTCAAGGAGACATTTAAGCACACATACATGGTTACATAAGGAAAATATCCTAAGCTCAAGGCTTACCTCTTGTAGCACACCCTTCACCACACCCTTCTAGTTCTACTTCACAACAAGTCCTCACTTCCTATGGTGATCTATGCGCAACAAGGATGAGGAGGAACCACTTGGACAGCTTGAGGACAAGGCTGGACAGTGAGGGAAGGTGTGTTGTCTTTAGCAAAGTCTTCTAGCTCCAAGGAGGCTTGTAGGTTCGGTTATGGGAGTGAGGGAGTGAGGGAGAAACTTGGCTGCATATGTGCATGGTGAGGGGGCTCTAGTGTGCGCATATTTAAGGAGGAGGTGAGGGAAAATTGCTATGATTAACCATCATGAAAAATTCTGATTGCTTGAGGGGATGGGGCTGCATACAAGGGCTGAATCAAGCAAGGGTTTGCTTCTAATTTACTCTATTTACATGCAAGGAGAGAGGAGTGATATGATCAGATTTGGAGCTGTCCAAAGTCAGAGAAATTTTCTGCACAATTGACCAAGTTATGCGCATGGAGTGGGGTGGAAGAGGTGCATCATGTGCACATGCAAAAGGTTCACTAAGTCAACAAGCAATTCAACTTGGTGGCAGCCAAAAATCTGCATTGATGCAGTCCTTGGTGCGCAAATTATGAGAGGAAAAGAGGTGTATTATGAGTGCAGATTTTGTGGCAGTCTAAACACTCATTTTGGGCTGTCCTAAGTCAGAAAATTTCTGCATAAAAAGCCAAACCATGCGCACAAGGTGAGGTGTGAGGGAGGTTCACTAAGTCCACAAGCAAGAGAGCTTTGTGGCAGCCAAGGATTCTGATTTTTTTTTTTTTTTGGAGCTGCCCTCTGCGCAAAAATGATGGGAATGCAGTCCCAAGACCCTACTCATGATGCATGTGGAAGGAGGAGGAGATTTGACTCATGAAGGGCTGCAAAAGCTTACCAA
>JAVKPL010010024.1:0-41470 GCA_032173675.1 Gastrolobium villosum
AATCCAATCCAAACCGCTCTGAGTCTCCAACCTCTGCCCAGCAAGTAGGTGTCCTACACCTGCGACCATACAAGGCCTCGTATGGAGCCATACCCAGACTAGCATGAAAACTATTATTATATGAAAACTCAACCAGTGGAAGGTATCGATCCCATGCCATACCCTGCTCCAGAGTGCAAGCCCTCAACATATCCTCCAACGTCTGAATGGTCCTCTCAGTCTGACCATCCGTCTGTGGATGATAAGCAGTACTCAGTCTCAACTGAGTGCCGAGAGCCTCCTGCAATGCTCCCCAGAAGCGAGAAGTGAACTTCGGGTCCCGATCACTAACAATGTTTTCAGGCACCCCATGAAGCCTCACAATCTCCTTCACATAGAGCCTGGCCAATTTCTCAGCAGAGAAATCTATCCGAACTGGTAAAAAGTGTGCGGATTTTGTCAATCTATCCACAATTACCCAAATAGAATCATAACTAGCCCGTGTCCGCGGCAACCCCACTACGAAATCCATGGAGATACTTTCCCATTTCCATTCAGGAACATCCAGTTGTTGCAACATACCAGAAGGTTTTTGGTGCTCAATCTTGACCTTTTGACATACCAGACACTTGGAGACAAATTCAGCAATATCTTTCTTCATACCAGGCCACCAGAAATTAATCTTAAGGTCCTGATACATCTTTGTAGCTCCCGGATGGACAGTGAATTGACCCCTATGGGCCTCTGTCATCACTTCCTCTGTCAACTGTCTAGGTACAACAATACGACCCTGATATAATAGTATACCCTCATCATTGCAGGATACACCACTCTGACCTTTTAGTCGTTTCGCACTTTCATTTTGCAGCTGAGCATCTTTAATCTTTGTCATCATTTCGTTCTCAACTCTTGTAATTTCGATGTCACAAATTCTGCCTGGAAAGACTTCAGACAATTTCATATCTCTGAACCTCTCGATTACATCAAAATCTCTCATCATCATGCTTGCCATGCTCACTGACTTTCGGCTCAATGCATCCGCTACAACATTAGCCTTGCCGGGATGATATTTCAGTTCAAAATCATAATCTTTTAAGAATTCAGTCCACCGTCGTTGCCTCATATTCAACTCCTTTTGATCGAATAAGTACTTTAGGCTCTTGTGGTCACTAAATATGACAAACTTCATTCCATACAAGAAGTGCCTCCACTGTTTCAATCCAAAAACGATTGCAGCAAGCTCTAAGTCATGGGTCGGATAGTTTTCTTCATGAGGTTTCAATTGCCTCGAAGCATACGCTACCACTCTCCTATCTTGCATCAGCACACAACCCAATCCCTTTTTAGAAGCATCGCTGTACAACTCAAATTCACCTTCCGGATCAGGTAGTACTAACACAGGAGCAGTCGTCAACTTTTCCTTTATCTTCTGAAAACATTCTTCGTATTCATGCGTCCAGATAAATGGAGTATGCTTCCGGGTCAAGCGGGTCAATGGCAAAACCATTTCCGAAAATCCTTTAATAAACCTCCGGTAATAACCAGCTAAACCCAGAAAACTCCTTACTTCAATCACAGTCTTAGGCCTTTCCCAATCAATAACTGCCTCAATTTTATTAGGATCAACCGCCACCTCATCAGCAGAAATGACGTGACCCAGAAATTGCACTTGAGAAAGCCAAAATTCACATTTAGAAGGCTTTGCATACAGCTGTTTGTCTCTGAGGATTTGCAACACAGTTCTCAAGTGATCCTCATGTTCTTCCTTACTCTTGGAATATATCAGGATATCATCAATAAACACAATCACGAATTGATCTAGAAACGGTTTGAAAATACGATTCATATAATCCATAAACACCGCCGGAGCATTAGTGAGTCCAAATGGAATTACCTGATACTCATAATGTCCATATCTAGATCGGAAAGCAGTCTTCGGAATATCTTCCTGCTTAATTCGGATCTGATGATAACCTGACCTCAAATCAATTTTCGAAAATACACAAGCACCCCTCAACTGATCAAGCAAATCATCTATGCGAGGGAGAGGATACTTGTTCTTAATAGTAACCTTATTCAACTGACGGTAATCAGTGCACAATCTCATGCTACCGTCCTTCTTCTTAACAAATATCACTGGTGCTCCCCACGGGGACACACTAGGCCTAATAAATTGCTTAGCCGAAAGCTCCTCAATATGCTTCTTTAACTCGGCTAATTCCGGTGGTGACATCCGATATGGAGCCAGGGAAATGGGTCCCACACCAGGCAACAAATCAATGGTGAACTCAATCTCTCTGTGAGGTGGAAGCTGCGGAATCTCATCCGGAAACACATCCACAAACTCCTTCACCACGGGAATATTGTCAATCTCCTCATGACTTCCACCCACTAAACCCCCCACAAAGACATATCCCAATGCCCCGGCCCTCAAAGCCTTTCTAACCTGCAACACAGATAGATATGGGGAAGAACTAGTAGCAGAATCATCAGCAGAGAGCACAATTCTTTTTCCACAGCAGTCTATCATAGCACAGTTCTTTGATAACCAATCCATTCCCAAGATAACTTGAAGACTGATCATCGGCAAACAAATAAAATCCAGCACATAATCTCGGCCTTCATATTTAAATTCCACATCCTTGCATATTACTGATGTGTAACACTTCTCTCCAGTAGTAGTCACCACTTTCATTGGAGGAGAAATGTCGTACATTTGCAAGTTTAGCCCAATGGCCATAAAATCAGACATACAGGAGTGTGTAGCTCCTGAGTTAAACAAAACTTCAATATCCATATTATCAATATAAATTATACCTTTCACAAGATTTGGAGCCTTTTCTGATTGCTGACGGTCCATGGTGTATACTCTACCAACCGTCTGTGCCTCTATCATTGGTGGAACAACAGAAACAGGAACAGCCGCAGCTTGAACTGCCATAGTCCTCACTTCATTCTGAGGACACTGTCTTGAGTAATGGCCGGGCCTTCCACATTTATAACAGATAATTTCACCGGTAGCACACTGACCTCTATGCTCCCTTCCACATCCTTTACACTTAGGAGGAGGTCCTCTATCAACAAAATTTCTTTGGGTTCCCGGCTTCTTGAATATATCTGCTGGGTTGTTCACACTCAGCTTTTTATCTTTCATCTTTTTATTCTTCCAATAACCAGAGCCCGTTGCTTTATTGGCAGTAGGTGCTTGGGCCTCAGAAGGCTTCTTGGTACTGGACACACCATATACCTCTTCTACCTTCCGGCACTGATTTACAAACCGGCTGAACTCTCGAATGTCACAATTTGACATCTTCCGAGACATCTTCTCATTCAGACCCCACTGAAACTTAGAGGTCATCTCAGCAGAAGTGGGTAAAGCTCTCCTATAATTTGCATATTTCACCAATTCATTGAACTTGGCAAAATATTGATCAATAGACATTGACCCTTGCTTCAAATCATTGTATTCATTCTGCTTCCTTTCCCTAGCCTCCCTAGGAAAATAGTTGTCTAAGAACAGCGTCTCAAACAATCGCCAGGTAATTTCCCGGCCTTCAGCTTCTAAAGGCTGCACAGTATTAGTCCACCAATCCTCCGCTTCCTCTTCCAACATATAAACGGAGTAGACCAACTTCAATGCATCAGGGCATCTCATAACCCTGAAAATCTTCTCCATAGCTTGGAGCCATTTTGCTGCCACCATAGGGTCATATTCTCCTTTAAAAGAAGGAGGTTTGTGTTTTCTGAACGCCATCAATCTTCTTTCTTGGGCTTCGTGCTCATCAACCTGTTCTGCATGTAGTTGACGCACCTCAGTGTGATGGCTATGACTACCTGAGTGGTGACTTGCTTCACCCTCATTATTACCCGCTCCGTCTTCTTCATTGTGAGCAGGTGGAGTAGGCGTGGCAGTGTGAGGAGGAGGAGAGGGTTGACGGTTCTCGGGTCTAGCACCCCTCATCGCCCTCAGCTCATTCATCATTGCGGTCATAACAGTCCGCGTGTCTTCATTTGTCTTAAGCAAGTTTTCGTTAGCTCGACGACTAACTTCCAACTCCCTGTGCACAGCTGCCAGGGTTTCAACCATAGGATCCGGCTGCCCAACCGTTTCCCCACGACCACCTCGGGGCCTAACCAAAGCAGCCAAAACAGGATCTGGCTGAGCGTTTGCATTCGATGCCTCAGCGTTATTCCGATTCCTCGTCATGACACTACACAAGTTACACCCAGAAATGAGTTGATCAGGCTCACACTAAGTGATCACAAATGCAATAATCATCAAGAGTACCAAAACAACTACAAAACATTAAACAACAAACACATATAACAATAGTCCACAAGTTTCCCTACAAAAATGCTCTGATACCATAAAATGTAACACCCCGTTCTAGAACCGGTTTGTTAACATTGACTTATGATATTAAGCGCAGTTACAATCACATTGGTGCAATTAAATCCGGTTAAATTTTTCTTTTAAAGCAGGCCGAATTAAAATTACCCAATTGCGTGACCATAACCAAAATACATTGCGGAATGAAATAATTAAAGCTTAATACCATACTTTCATTTCATTTATTAGGGTCTCCATTTGTCCATTATATTATAGGATTTTTCATTATTTACGCGTGGGCTCAAGCCGCGCTCAAATCGGAGCACCGTAGCCCAAGTTATGAGATTTTTACGAAATGGAATGCTGAATTCCCCAGGACCCCCACGCTCATAGCGTGGATCTCACGCTCATAGCGTGGGAAGTCCGAAAGGTTGACGCTTATAGCGTGAATCTCACGCTCGGAGCGTGGGCAGTCAGGAGCAAGCACCCAAAACAGGGCAGTTGACCTACCTGTGGTGTTTTAACCATAACTTGAGTTATACTTATCCAAATTACACAATCTTGGTCTCTATGGAAAGCTAAGAAACATATCTACAACTTCCATCAAGACACAAGGGTCCAAATCTATCGTATAGGATACGAAAATTGGAGAACAAGACAGGGTATCTTTGTTTTTAATTGGTTTTCCAACCTAAAGGTCTTCTTTCACCTAATTTATATCATATAATCCTTTCAATACATGAATTCTAGTATCTCTAGATACTCATACACTAAGATAAGCATGCATATCATTTCATCATATATACATGTATCCAATAATTACCACCTTACATCATGATTACAAGTTTCAATTACAAATCATGAGACTTAGCTACAAAACACTATGATCAACTCCTTGGCTCCCATCAACAAAAGAGATACCAAAGGGGATGAGCATAGGCTAAGTCCAACCAATTAAAACATAGCATGCATATGACAATTGTCTTTCATTTACAATCCTATACATAGGAACTACAAAATGGCATGCTTAATCACAATGATGAAACTCTTCATGTATCAACTACTTCAAATATGGCCACTTGCCATCAGAGGCTCCTGCAGCATCCTTCCCTGAAAGGGGGTCCCCAACAACACGGAGTGAGATATACGAATATATCCAGTAAACCAGGGGCCCTTGGAGCATCTCTCCACCCCATAGTTCAATAACAGTGTAATAGCAATGACAATAATAATGCAGCAAATACATATCCATGCAAGTGTACACAACATCTCCAGGAGAAATCCCTCGAGCTCTCGAGCTGTCCTAAGGATACTCAGATGCAAATAGTCCTACTGGCCAGCTAAACTACCAAGTATGATTTACGCATCGTCATGCAACATACCAACATAGGGAAACACCATCCTATGTCACACCAAAGCATGCAAATACGTATAACAAAGCATTACAATATTTCATTGCATTTATATACAACAACACACCATTACCCGTTCAGGGCTTGGTGGAACAATAAAGGGAATTACACCCAAGGTCCGAAGGCTTACCTCAAAGCTTCCAACTAAACCTTTGTTCTTCACCAATCTTCACAACACAACATTAACTTCAAGGAGCTAACCGAGCTCCATAGCTTGCTCCAACGGTTGGTTATTCACGGTTGGTCCAAATGCCTCAATCCTAAGCATCACATGGACAATATCAACAATCAACCCAAACCAAACCATTGATTACACCAATAAGCCAAACCATAGTCAAATGCATAATTTTGTAATTTTCCAAACAAAATCATATGACTATATAAACTTATTTTCACCGATTAAATGTCATTCCTAGCATTTTTCTCAACATACTCTAGGCCTCAATATTCCTAGAACATAGCCCATTTACTCACATAACCATAAGCCCCAAAACATTATTCATCCAAAACCTAAATCATGGATTCTTCATGAAAATAGAGTTTAAAGGATGAAATCTTACCACCAAGTGTTGCATAATCAAGGGGTGATGGTTCCTCAAGCTTCCATGGAAGTAGGAACTCTCAAATCTCACAACTTCTCCAATGGGTCGCAACTTTGGGAGGAGGAATCTCACAACACACTACTCCCCACTAAGACCCAAGCTAGGATTGTGAAAGAGGAGAAGATTTGGAGTGGTTTAGGCTTTGGAATCACCCAAAACCATCAAGGTTTGATCACCCTAGGTTTTCTTCTTTCTTTTCTCTTCTCCCTTTCTCTTCTTCTTTCTCTCTTCTTTTCTTCCTTCTTCTTTCTCTGTTGCACGGGTAGGGGAGGGGAAATAAGGGCTCCTTTAAGTGGCTTCCCACTTAACACAGGTTAAGTGGGTATTAGTTCATCTATCTATTCAATTCCATAAATTACCAAACTTTACCCAACAGTCTGGAATATTTTTCTAGGAATATTTCTACTTCCATTTTTATATTTCGGGCACTTTTGTCTACACCCATTTATACCCCTTAATTTTCACAGAGTCCACTTTTTACCTCAAAAGTGACCCCAATTAATTTTATAAGGGAATTTACTTATTTTTACTCACTAATACATGCTTAATTATCTAATCACATGTATTTTGCTAATTAATTATTTTGGGCTATTATAATAATTATCTTCTCCTTTAATATGTTAAATATATATCAGTTCAGTGTATGACAATTTTATTGTCATATACTGAAATGTCATGACAATAAAACTACGTCGTTTTAGTGTGTATTTGATGATTTTTACCATTATCTCTGCTCCACTTTCTTTCTTTTCCTAATTTTATAATAGAAAAATATATAAAAAATCACCAAATACAAAATCGAAAAGATGTAATTTCATTAAAAATGATACAAAATTGTGTCATTTATAAAGACAAATAATTTTTCCATTTTTATTATATCTTTTTCTCTTCGTATTAACTTACATGCCCACACATTTTTTTTTATAAACCACAAATATTCTCCGATCTTTTCGGAGCCAGTTCAGGAGTTTCAATGTTCTTCCAAAAAATGATAATGAGCTGAGCATAATCGAATAGATAGATACTCTCATTCCCATTGAGTGAGTTCGAATATGCCAAATGAACTATCATTATCCATACACCCTTTTATATTGATATAGAACATAATAAAATAATAAACTATATATATTGTCATACACATGATGCTACCTACTGAATTTCCGTAACGGGCAAATAGCAGACTAAAAGCACTAACGAACGAACGAACGAACCAACACTGGATTCTCAAAATTTCATATTTGACTGGGCAACACCTTAGCTCAGAGCCACTAGCGGCAAATAGCCTATTACTTTGCCAAATCCCAATTCCACCTCACTCTCGCGTCTAATCCGCACTCTCTCCCTCTCTCTCTCATTTCCATTCGAGCATCGATCAAGTCCTCTCTCGATCGAATACAAACGTGACTTGACGCTGGTTTCTTCTGGATGAAGGTATCGATTCTAACCATTCTTTCCTCCTTTGTTTTCACTTCTCCGAAGCAATGGTGAATTCTTCACGATCCGTGCGTTCTTCTCTCTCCAGAACTCCGTGTTATTAATGCGTGAAATGTGCGCGCGTTTGATACGCTGAAAGCATCTCTGCTGCGCTGATCTGTTCTTGCAATGCGAGAGGCGATTCGAGTCCACTCGGTTTCTGGATTTTGTGAGTTAATGATAACTTAGCGAATTCCAGCTAGTTTAGATTTTATTTGTGTGTGCGTGCGTGTGTTTCACTACTACTTGAAGCTGTATCATGTGGATTGAAGAATGTTTTCATGTGTTTCGTCAAACCAAAGCTTTTCAGTGGTGTTCTTGTTAGAGATTTTTGGCAAGATTTGCAGTAATGTTGCTTTTGATAATGTAGTCAATTCCTTAGCAAAGTGCAAAGGTGCTTTAGTGGTATACAGCTCGCTATCGTATTCAAATGCTATATTTTCTGGTTTCTTGATATCGGTTATTACTTTTTTCTTTTTCTGGAGAAATTATTAGTTTTGTTACTTGCAGGTGGATTGGGGTTTTCATTATTTGAATGAATATTTGTTAGTTTCTTTGGAAATAGCATAATGGAAGAAGAGGAAGAACCAAAAGAAATACAAATATCTGGTAATGAATTAGATAGTCATGAAGTGGTAGATAATTGTGTGAAACAATTTGTTGGGAGTCCTCAGAAGGAAAATGCAGATGTTGGCAGTGACGTTGGGGATGAACAGGGAGATGAAAGGGTACACATACAAGGACATGGGATTGATCCTGTGACTACAGCTGCAGGTGAGGACCAGTTTGAGCAAGTATCTTTGAAAGATCAAGAGAAGAATAATGAGTATGTGGATTCTAACCGAACTTCGGGTTCAGATAATGTACAACACCCATTTGGTGATAACGCAGAGGATTTTCAACATTCATCTGGGATGCACATGACAGAGTATAATTCTTCCTCAGTTGCTGACATGCAACGTGATCATCTTTCTAATAGCCCTGGGTCAGAGGGGCATTTTGGTCATACAAACAAGCAGTCTGCTTCATCAATTTGTTTTGATTCACCTGGATATTCTCCTGTTAGTTCTCCACAGAAGTCTAGGAAAAAAAATGCTATGTCAAATGTGTCTGCAGAATTACTGCATTTAATTGATTCAGCTATCATGGGGAAACCTGAAGGTATGGAGAAACTGAAGAATATCGCAAGCGGTGTAGAAATTTTTGGGAGTGTTGAAGAAATGGAGAGTTTGTCTTTCTTAATAGTAGATTCACTTCTTGCAACAATGGGTGGCGTTGAAAGTTTTGAAGAGGATGGTGATAATAATCCTCCTAGTGTAATGCTGAACTCCCGGGCAGCCATTGTGGCAGGTGAAATTATTCCTTGGCTTCCATATGCAGGTGATTCTGACATGTCACCCAGGACACGAATGGTAAGGGGACTACTTGCCATATTACGGGCTTGCACTAGAAACAGGGCAATGTGCTCAATGGCCGGCCTGTTAGGAGTACTGTTGAGAACAGCAGAAAGAATTTTTACTGTGGATGTTGGCTTAAATGGGCAAATAAGGTGGGATGGAACTCCTTTGTGCCGCTGCATACAATACTTGGCTGGGCATTCTCTTAGTGTCAGTGACCTTCATAGATGGTTTCAAGTCATTACAAGAACACTAACCACAATTTGGGCTTCACGCTTAATGCTTGCTATGGAGAAAGCAATAAGTGAAAAGGAGTCAAGGGGACCAGTTTGCACTTTTGAGTTTGACGGTGAAAGTTCTGGTTTGCTTGGTCCAGGTGAGAGTCGTTGGCCATTTATCAATGGTTATGCATTTGCAACATGGATCTACATTGAATCATTTGCTGACTCATTAAATACAGCTACAGTTGCTGCTGCAATTGCTGCAGCTGCATCGGCTAAGTCTGGTAAATCATCAGCCATGTCAGCTGCTGCAGCAGCTAGTGCACTTTCTGGTGAAAGTACGACACACATGCCTCGGTTATTCAGTTTTATATCGGCTGATAATCAGGGTATAGAGGCTTACTTTCATGCTCAATTTTTGGTTGTTGAAATTGGTAGTGGAAAGGGAAAGAGATCTGCTTTGCATTTTACTTATGCATTCAAACCACAGTGCTGGTACTTCATTGGCCTTGAACATATAAGCAAGAATGGAATGCTTGGGAACTTAGAAAGTGAAATTAGGTTATATGTAGATGGATCTTTATATGAAATTCGTCCTTTTGAGTTCCCTAGGATTTCCAAACCTCTTGCATTTTGCTGCATAGGAACTAACCCTCCTCCTGCTATGGCTGGTTTGCAACGCCGTCGTCGTCAATGCCCTTTGTTTGCTGAGATGGGCCCTGTTTACATCTTCAAGGAACCAATTGGCCTTGAAAGGATGACACGCTTGGCTTCTAGAGGAGGGGATATAGTGCCTTCTTTTGGTAATGCAGCAGGGCTACCATGGCTTGCAACAAATGCTCATGTGCAGAGAAAGGCAGAGGAAAGTGTCCTTTTGGATGCAGAAATTGGAGGTTTCATTCACTTGCTCTATCATCCAAGTTTGCTTAGTGGGCGTTTCTGTCCAGATGCTTCACCTTCTGGTGCTGCAGGTTAGATAATTTCTGTGTGTTGATTTTATATAACTAGAAATCTTATTACAATTTTTTGGGTTGGAACATTTTTTAAGTACCATAAAGTATGTTCTTTCTCACTTAATGATAACTATTTGGTTATTAACTGGGTACATTTTTATGCAACACTCCTACCTAATTTCTTCCCTTCTTCCCTTCTTAATATTCCTAGTTTAAACCTATTCCCATGAACAATGCTATCTTCATCTCGTCACTACCACTAATTGTTACATATCAATCCTTGGACCCATTCATTCCTGTACTTCATTAATTAATACAAGACAAAACAACTACCCAACCCTTACCTCAGCTTTTAATGCGCAACGTCCAAACCCCTAAAATCCTGACCCCGTCACCAACCACGACATGGTTATACCAATCACGGTGTGGCCCTGCTTGCCACATACTCTACACCAAATAAGACATTTTACATGCACATGCCAATGATTGAACTCTTAAGAACTAGATCACAATCACATACAACTGGAGCCCATACACATTGCTAATACAGATACTTATCTCTTGCAAAGGTAATGATTCTTCACATCAGGATTCATCCTCAAGCTGATAAGTAAACACCGTTGAACCACTTTATTAGTTGGACATCCGATTTCATTATTTTACACCTTAGAACACTAACCATTTGATGGGTCACAGATGACTTGAACTTAGGAAATATCTATGTGAGAGATATTTCAGTATTTAAAAACTATAATCTTAACTCTTAACTTTATTAAGTGATTATATATATATATATATATATATATATATATATATATAGTGATTATTTACTATTTCACCATGACAGATAAAATTTCTTTTATACATCAAGGTATGTAAAATATGTTGCATTGTTGTCCATTCTTGTTATGGTTCATTTTTATTGTTATTCAGGAATGCTTCGACGTCCAGCTGAGGTTCTTGGGCAAGTCCATGTTGCAACACGAATGAGACCTGTGGATGCTCTGTGGGCATTGGCTTATGGTGGTCCATTGGCTTTGCTTCCCTTAGCAATAAGCAATATTCACGAGGATACTCTAGAACCACAGGAAGGGAATTTTTCTGTGTCTGTAGCCACCACATCTCTTGCTGGTCCACTACTTCGAATTATATCCACGGCTATTCAACATCCAAGGAACAATGAGCAGTTGGCTCATGCCAGAGGGCCTGAGGTTCTTTCAAAGATTCTAAATTTTCTTCTCAAAACCCTATCTTCACTTGGTGTTGGAAAGCATGACGGTGTAGGAGATGAGGAACTTGTTGCAGCAGTTGTCTCGCTCTGTCTATCTCAGAAGATCAACCATATGCTTAAAGTGCAGCTCTTCACTGCACTGCTGCTGGATTTAAAAATTTGGAGTTTATGTAGTTATGGAATACAAAAGAAGCTTCTATCATCACTTGCTGACATGGTTTTCACTGAGTCGGCAGTGATGCGTGATGCCAATGCCATTCAGATGCTTCTTGATGGGTGCAGAAGATGCTATTGGACTGTTCGTGAAAAGGATTCAGTAAATACTTTTTCACTAACTGGGGCAACAAGACCAGTGGGTGAAGTCAATGCTTTGGTTGATGAGCTCTTAGTGGTAATTGAACTTCTAATAGTGGCAGCATCTCCTTCGTTGGCCTCGGATGATGTCCGGTGTTTACTTGGCTTCATGATTGACTGTCCACAACCCAGTCAGGTAAGTAGTGAGATGGGATACTTTTATTCTCTCTCTTTTTTTGTGGGATAATAAAAAGAAATTCTTAGTAAAGATGCTAATATGAAGCACACAGATACCATGACATTCTAAAATGCATATTTCTTATAATAATAGCATATCCATGTATCGTGTTTCTGTGGTTCTTATGTGCTTTCCAATTGCTTGATAACTTCTTGTTTTATGTTATCGATTTGAGTTTTCACAATTTAGAAGGTTGTTATTTAAAAACACAGTATTTTTCTGTTATATGACAGGTACATCTTGCTTCTCTTCGGTGTCGAACTAATAGATTTGTCCTTTAGGGAATTCCTCTTGAGGTTATCCTGAGGCTACAGGGTTTGCTTGTATTTTTGTTGTTTACAATGGGGTTCCCTTATAATTTTTTATTTTCTGTTTTGGGGATTGCTTATACTTTTATTCTGCATCTTATATCTCTTTAAAGTCTCTTATTTTTATATGAAAATCCTTTTTTTGTTTTTGTTTTATTATATAGATGGTTATGATGAATGATAGTCTTAGTTGATGAATTAAATTGTAAGCTTGAGTAGCGGAGAAAAGCTTTTGAATCAAAGGATTTTCCATTATGTAGAAGTAAGACAGAGTACACGGAATGCAAGTTGTTACGACTCTAGATTATTCCGAGGTACACAAGTACAACAACGCCCGAGCTAGCAATGTGTTGGAGGTGAAAATTGGAAATCACATGATACAAGAAGTTGCAGGATTTAGGTATCTTGGATCCATCTTTCAAAGTGACTAGTAGATTGAGGGTGATGTAACACATAGGATTCAAGCTGAAAGGATGAAATGGAGAAATGCATTGGACGCAATTTGAGACCATAAATTTCCTATAAGAATTAAAGGAAAACTCTACCCGGTAGCCATTGATGCTCTATGATGGTGAATGTTGGGCAGTAAAGTACCAAAAAGAGAAAAATAATAAATTTAACGGAGATACCAATGTTGTGGTTGATAACCGGATATAGAAGAAAAGATAAGATCATGAACAAATGTATTTGGGAGAAAATTGAAGTACAAACCGTAGGAAGACAAAAAATCGCTTAAGATGGTTTGATCATGTAAATAACCAATTCAACTCAAAAGCTTAAGCTATTGGGTGAGGTTACATTAATGGTTTTATATATCTCAACACGCCTCCTCACACGAGAGCCCACTGGGCTTGAAGGGTGGACAATGCACAGGCCCACCTACCTGTGCGAACAAAGAAATTCCACTTGAAAGAAAGTGGGGGGCGGCGAGGATCGAATCCGGGACACGAGGCTCTGATACCATGTAAAGAACCAATTCAACCCAAAAGCTTAAGCTATTGGGTGAGGTTATATTAATGGTTTTATATATCTCAACAGATCATGTGAGGAGATATTATAGTAAGCAGTTACTACGTTCTCTGTATTAGTGGCATGCACACTAGTCTGTAGCAGCTTCTATTCAGCTGGTATCAGTATATCTGTGCAGCACTACAGTGCTGCTATGCTTAGAGAAACATTGGTTACTCCAGTCTCCAGCTGTTATGTAGTTACCAGTTAGTTAGGCTGAGTTGGAAATTCTGTTGCTCAGTTACAAAACTAAGTCCCATTTTCTATATAGCATCACATGCTCTAATTTTGTGACCTATTAAATAGGGAAGTTCATACATTTCTGAATAACTATATTAGCAACTCTGGGTTGCTGATATTTTATATTCAGCTATGTATGAATACAAGTTATCACTAATCTCATGTTAAGTGGCTTATTTTGAATTGAAAATTCTAACGTGAACTTATAATGTTTTGGTTTCATTTTAAAAATCTACCCCTCATCCATTTTCTAAAAGAAATTTTTGCTCATTATTTACTTCATTTTGCAGATTGCTAGGGTGTTGCATCTCTTCTACAGGTTGGTTGTGCATCCAAATACATCAAGAGCTCACACATTGGTAGAAGCATTCCTAGCATGTGGTGGGATAGAAACTCTTCTTGTTCTGCTTCAAAGGGAAGCTAAAGCTGGAGAAAGTGCTGTCCCGGAATCAATTTCAAACTGTCAAAAAAATGAGACTGATGGTAGCAGTGAGATCACAGAAACATGTCAAGATGATGAAGGATCAGAGGAGAGAAGTGAAGCCATCTTACAAGACAATGACCAAGGTTCTGAATCTGTTGATAGTGGAAGTAACCTTGATCCTAGTTCCCCTGATGTGAATATTGAAAGGATGACATCTACCTCGGAAATTCTTTCTGTCAAGAATTTGGGAGGCATTAGTCTATCCATCAGTGCAGACAGTGCTAGGAAAAATGTTTATAATTTTGATAAAAATGATGGCATTGTTGTTGGGATCATAGGTCTCTTGGGTGCTTTTGTAGCTTCTGGGCATCTTAGGTTTGGTTCCCATGATGGTCCTGATACAACAAGCAACCTTTTGGGTGTTGGAATGCATGATGGAGGTGGTACAATGTTTGATGATAAGGTTTCTCTTCTTCTTTATGCTTTACAGAAGGCTTTCCAAGCAGCACCAAACAGGCTAATGACTAACAATGTTTACACAGCTTTATTGGCTACCTCGGTATGACAAAGTCCTTCTACTTTATCCCTACTGCATAGTCCATACCAATGGAAACACGAATATTAGTGGCTGTTATTCCTATACTATTGTGAAAATGGCAGCTGATTTTTCTTTTTATTTATTTATTATTTTATGAAAGTGCTATATGCAAATGTCGAGAATCTGCTCATTTGTGGCTGAAAGGTCAAGTCATGAGTTCGAATATGTGAAATAATCTCTTTGTAAATATGTAAGGGTAAAACTGCATATAAAAAATTGTCCTCACCCCTACCTTCACTAGTTAGGGTGTAATGGGGAGTGATTTGGTTTAGCTATATGCGGATGTCATTGCCATGCCCGTGCTTTATTTGGTATGGGCTTCTTTTTTTTGCCACTATAAGCTTGTAGGTTTTTCTTCTTTCCGAGTCTGTGTTGATATTTAAGGATATGAACAAGTTTCACTTGTAAAAAAAAGAAAATCCTATAATTCTTACCCTTAATATGGACTGAATTATATAAGGGCCGACCCAGTTCAAATACCCACTTCGTGAGTGTCTGGGGAAGGGAATACTCTAGGCAGTCTTTCCCCTGCTTTTTGCAGAGAGACTGATTTGAACCCGCGACCTGACACACCACGGCAAGCAAGCTTACCGCTGAGTCAAGCCGGCCCTTCGACTGAATTATATAAAATATGGGATATATTTTTCTTATGTTGTAGGAAAAAAATTACCTCATGTTGTAGAAATAAAAGTATAAATGAGACCCACAGATAAGAGGAGAGAGAGAAAATAGTGGTAGAACCCAACCCTTTTTGTGTGTATAGGAAAGTTGTTTATCTCATGTTAAATGAGATAAACATAACCCATAAAATATAGTTCTTACTTATATTGATATACCTGCATGCTACGCATGTTATTTGTGTTCTGTGGTTATGAATTATATAGACTTTCCAGGTGAAATGGATAAATTCACTTTTTATCTTGTGTGTCGCCTTTTGGTGTTAAGCGTGTCCATATTGTTATGTGACTAAATTTATAGATATTGTCTGTCTCACCTTTACATGGCTATGGAATTTGTGTAATGTTGCACCTTGCCCTGTAATTCCTTTTTGTCCATGTCAGTTGTTATCAGTGTCATTTGGATACTATCGTTTTTGCGCTGCTATGTAATGTTCCTCTATGAGATGCCTTGGTTTGAAATACGTTGGTGTTCAAGATTCACATGTTGGTATGGCAACAAAAAAAAAAAAATGAAAACTTAATTAGAATACACATCAATGTGGATATCTTGGATTCTCCAGTTATCCAACATTTGCATGATTTTGGCATTTCAAACGCCTCATTTACAAGTTATTTAATCTGTTTTGTCAGTATGGTTAAATGATGCATTTGTCTAATAAATTTCTATCATCTTGTTTTCAACGTTTCATCTGCCACTTTTCTGACAGAGGTCATGCAATTTTCTTGACACTTTTATTTTATACTGTCTAAATTTTTTTTTTCTCAGTAAAGTGGAAACTTATTAATTGAAAAGAGAAGATAATGTTCTAAAGTAAATGACAAAATTCCTACTATCACCATAGCAGAATAATACAGCAAAACCTTGAAGCCCCTTTCAATGTCTATAGAGGAAACCCCTTGAAAAGTGTCATTAGGTGAGCAAGTTGCTGCAAAGGAAATTCTATCTGCATTAGCTGATGTTTTCTTTTTCTGTGTTTCTTTTGGCCTTCTTTGTTTCGGTTTCAGATCAATGCTTCTTCAACAGAGGATGGGCTGAACTTCTATGATTCTGGTCATCGCTTTGAGCATTCACAACTTTTATTGGTGCTTTTACGTTCGCTTCCATTTGCGCCTAGGCCTCTGCAGAGCAGAGCACTACAGGTATTAGCTCAACAGTTCCATTTTCTACAGTGTGCGCGTAATATTTGTGCATTGCATTTTATTTTTTCTGAGGTTTTTTCAGTATCTTGTTTTCAAACATGCTTGATTTATGTATTTAATTTTCTTATTACAATTTGCTTCTATATGGATGTACTTAATTTATGCATTTGAATTTCTTTTTATATATTTTTCCTGGATACTTTTTTTGTTTTTTAAATTTGTGGGCTTACTACGTTTGCCATTATTTTAAGATCTGAAAGATTATGTTGAAACATAGAGATAATTTCTTTACTTCCTTATTTCTACTTGAGTTTCTCAACTGGCAGGCTGAGGCTGGTAAAAAAATTTAAAATTAATCAGACGATAGCTTCTTGTCAACTAAACTTTTATCCCTTTTTATCATTGGTTCTGTAATCTGTATTTAAAATACTTGCTTTGAATTTTTTTCTTAGCCTCTCTATGTTGTTCAGTACATGTGGCAGTGGCGGCATGCAGAGGGACTGCATGCAAGTTAAAAAAATAAAAACTTATGGGGGTGTTATATCTCAAGTTTCATTCTTTAGTCTCTCCATTTCTTTCCGGTCATATGAGAGAAGTTCTGCTTATTGCAAATCTTGGCCTTAAGTACTTCTTCAAGTGTCAGAGTTAAGGAACGTAGTGCATGTATATGCCACTGCTATATAGGAAGACTATTCATCGAATTTAGTTTGTTGAAGTGAGAGTTCCAGTTATGGATATATTTCCTAATGGAGAACTTGTTTTATGCCCGTAGTTTTGAGCTCCCTGTTTGTATATGATTTCAGGATCTTCTATTTTTGGCTTGCAGTCATCCAGAAAATAGAAGCAGTCTGACAAATATGGTGGAATGGCCTGAGTGGATTCTGGAGGTCCTGATCTCAAATCATGTGGTAATAATTTGTATAGCTCAGAGTTCTTCCTATCCTATCTTTGCGTTACCTCATTTTTCTTGAATAAAATTTCTCTGTGTGTATATATATATATATATATATATATATATATATATAGATAGATAGATAGATAGATAGATATATAGATAGATAGATAGATATAGGTATGGATTTGCAAATATGCAAGGATAAGGGTGTGTGTAGGGATTGTCCTCATCCCTACCCTTGCTAATCGGGGCTCGATGTGGAGTGGTTTTATAGATATATATATATATATATATATAGAGAGAGAGAGAGAGTGTTAATCCCAATCTCAAATGTTTATGATAAGAACCAAAAATAAAAGAGCTGAAAAGTGAAACAGAAACTGGAATTTCTTGTATTGAACTTGCTGATATCAAATTGCAATCAGTAGCAAATATAGCAGATTACATAGAAAAACTAAAGAAAATGATAACTGGACAATCGTGAGGCCAGACTCTCCCAACTCTATTTTTTTACTCATTCCTAGTGTACACCTTGATCAAAGGTAGTGCCCTAACAGTTTTTTTTCACTCGCATCTAAGTAAACAACAGCTATGATTAAGCCATGACTAAAACTCACTAATTAAATAAAACACATGGCTTTCTTGCCGGCCTTAATTCCTCTCACATGATAAAGAGAGTGCTCCGTCAGATAGTTTCTAGGCGGATTTCAGTTGACCATGAGCTGCCAAGAGGAGAAAATCTTGTTTGACAATGCTGCCAATAACAAACAAAGCCAATGGCGTTATACTTATTGAATAATAAAATAATGGTATATTGAATAATTGTGTGTTACAATGTACAAGAGCTCTTTATTTAAAGAGATTAAAAGACCTAATGGGTTAAGCCCACAAGATATGAGACTATTCTATTATATACACTGAACTATTCTAACAACTACTCTAACATTCTCCCTCAAGCTGGTGCTATATACTATAAGCACCTAACTTGCCACAAATGTATTCAACCCGAGGACCTCTAAGAGCTTTAGTGAAGATATCCGCGAGTTGATCATTGGAGTTGACGAATGCCGTTTTGATTTCTCCTTACTGAATCTTTTCACGAATGAAATGACAATTGATCTCTATATGTTTGGTTCTCTCATGAAATACAGGATTAGATGATATATGTAGTGCAGGTTGATTGTCACAAATGAGTGTCATGGGCTGTTTCTGTTCACAAAGATGGAGCTCCCGAATCAACTGCTTTAACCGGATTAGCTCGCAGGTAGCAACTCCCATTGCAGGATACTCGTCCTCTGCACTAGAGCGGGCAACAACAGTTTGTTTCTTACTTTTCCGAGGGTGATCCTGCCCAATCGGCATCTGAATAACCACAAATTTTTGTATTTCCCTGATCTGAATATAATAAGCCTTTCCATGGTGCTCCTTTGATGTACCGGAGGATCCTCACAACAACATCCCAATGACAATCACAAGGAGAGTCAAGGAACTGACTAGCCATATTAACAACAAAAGAAATGTTCGATTTAGTCATAGTGAGATAATTAAGCTTCCCAATTGCATAGGCCCACTTTTTTTTCCTTTTTAGTTTACCTTATGCTTATTTAATTTCCCAACTAGGGGGCGGTGAGGATCGAATTCGTGACCTTGTGATCACTGAAGCTTTGATACCATGTAAAGAACCACTTCGACCCAAAATCTTAAGCTAGTGGTTGAGGCTACATTAATGGTTTTATATATCTCTAACACTTAATTATGATTTGGAGGCTAATATTAGTATAAATAGGAATTAGACCTGCGTAGTTTGCATCACATCATAACACATCCAATGAATGCCAATTTCATATTATTCAGTCTTTATTATTCTTTTCTTTCATACATAAATCCTTAAAATTTCAACAAACACATTTATACCTTTTCACAATGCTAAAAACTGGCACGTAAATGAATCTTTAATGACTATTACTGTCCCACCACAGCATTGGTGCAAATGGGTATGGCTCCAAATCATAACTAAAAGTAATTTTGTCTGTTTGAATAATGTCAATTTGTTGTGTGAAGTTATCATTTTATGGTGTCATTCTGTAATTATTATGCGTAATTCTTTAACTATTCTGTTTACATTCTTTGCTTTGACAGATGGGTCCAAGTAAATCCTCTGATTTGACAAGCCAAGGAGACATAGAGGACATCATACATAACTTCCTTATATTCATGCTAGAGCATTCAATGCGCCAAAAGGATGGATGGAAGGTTAATATTTATTTGAATTTTTAACTTCCCTATTTTAGTACTCACTTCATGCTGCTGCTGATTCTCGCCCATGATGCAGTTTCATGATTTCTTGTTTACTGCATGTTCATGCAATAGTTTGTTTCCTGTAATTGGTGTATTAATTTTGTTTCGTTGGCTGGAGTTGTAAGTTGTAACTGTTGAATGTCAAAATATTAGATGAGACTTGAACTTGAAATGAATTTTGCAAATATTTTTTAGGTTCACTGGAATTTGATTGGGTTTTTGATAGAGCATGATTGGTCAGTTGTTAGAGATAAAATATAAAACCATTCATGTGTCTCCACCTAACAGCTGTGCAATATTTTAGTCACAATATAGCATCTGTCTGCTGGAATTTCACTTGTATTACCAGCTTGCCATTTTAGTCTATATTCATTTAACTTTAGATGTTCATATTTGTTTGCTTGCATGATTTATAGTTTTATTAGGTTCATTCAGACTTCTTAGTGTTGCTCAATTTGTGTAGGATATTGAAGCAACAATTCATTGTGCAGAATGGCTTTCTATTGTGGGTGGATCTAGCACAGGACAACAACGAATTAGGTAAATTTATGCATCCATTATAAGCTCTTATAACTTTTTCTTCTCCATTTCTACTAGTATGCATCCATCATGTTATTGTGTTCCTTTTGTTTCTTGATAGAATTTGACATTGTTTTTGAACTAAACATTATGCTATTTCCTAGTACAAAAGCATACTTGTGAGACCAGCACAAGCTTTGAAAGTGACTATAAAGGGCAGACCTTGGTGCACAAGGCTCCCTGAATTGTGAGGGTAGGGATGAGGGTCGATTGTACGCAATCTTACCATTGCATTTTTGCAAAGAGACTGTGATACGACCTCACCTTGCAAGCAAGAAATAAGTGGGCTGGAGAATCATGCTGAGTCAGCAAGTTTGTTAACAAAGAATATTCTAGAGAAAGCTAAACAGAAAACAGTTAGGGACTTGGACATTGGCTGGAAATTCACAGTATAAATAGGAGTAGGAAGGGAAAGTTTTGGTATCTGGAATCTTGGGAAATATTGGGATCCTTTTGGATATTGGGAGAGACCCCTGAGCCTCTCAAATTGCTCGGGAATATCTTTGTAATTGTTTAGTTTCTACAGTTCTTCTTCTTCTACCATTTTAGATTGTAATTTCCTTTTCATATAATATAGAAAATCCAGAAAGTGTTCCTTCTGGGCCAAAATCGTTGTTCTTCTTTTCTGTTATTGTTTTTCTCTGATCTGGTTCCTATCAATTGGTATCAGAGCTATCCGATCCGGGTAGCTTTGAAGGATACCGTTCATTTAAAAAAAAATTATGGAGAATCAATTTCATAAAGGGAAGATCCCTGTATTTTCTGGTGAAGAAGATATATATGAATGGTTAAATTGGATAGAGTGGTATTTTCGCAAGAAGGGTAGATCGGAAGTTGAGTGGCTATCACAAGTGAGAAAAGCCTTGCGGGAAGAAGCTTTGGATTGGTATTTTTGGTGGAAGCTTCAGACTAAGGAATTTACATGGTCACGATTCCGAGCGGATATAGTCCAACAATTTCTACCGTTTGTTGAGATGAAGATTTGCCTCAGAAATCGAAGAGAAGTCCCAAAGTTCTATGGAGAAGGTGATGAAGCTTGGGGATGACTAATCTACTTGGAAAAATATTTCAAAGAAGAAAGAATTCATGAACATGAGAGGCGGTTAGAGGCTGTGAAAGGGCTTAGAGGATCTGCACTAAGATGGTATAACTGTTGGAGTTGGTTTAATCCTAAGGTAAGCTGGAGGAAATTTGAGAGAGCTTTCATAGAAAAATATCTACCTCAAATTTGTTTGGTAGATGATGAACTAGAACCAGAAAATAAGACATTGAAGGAGAAGAGGATCGAAAGTGATGAAAAGATGAAAGAGGAGGTTCAAGGACTGCTCAAATATGCAGATCCAGAATCTGCGAAATTAGAGAAGGTGCAAAAAAATGAACAGGTTCAGAAAATGGAGGTTGAATCAGAACTTCCACAACCAGAAACAGAGTTGCCAAAAGAAATTGTGTTGGAGGAGTCAAAAGCCATAAGAGAAAAGAAAGCAGAAATAGTTGGGAAGCACCACGTGATCTGCAAAGAGGTGGACCCACTAGCTGTTCGAAAATAGGAAGAAAGAAATACAAAAGAAGAAGAAGTTGAGGAAGCTAGAGATGTAGGGAATGTGTTGAAAAAAGGGATACATGATCTGTTCAAGAAACAACCATTGAAAGAGGTAGAGCACCCTCCACCATTACCAAAACCACCAAATTGGCACTATCCAGAGAAGAAGCAACAGGGACGTTTGTCTAATGGTGTTGAAAGTGGTCATCTATGTATGCATCATGAAAAAGAAGAAATGGTTCAGATGAGGGAGGCAGATCTGGTTGTTGAAGCAGCTGACATGAAACACGGCTGTAAGAAGAAAAGCGCAAGGTCAGTGTTGAAATTACCAATGTTGGGTCAATTTTTTAACCTAGTGGGCCAGGCCCAAGTTAATAAGGAAAAAAAATGGGGGTTAAAAATAAAAGAAAAAGTGGGCTGTTTATTTGATTTAAGAAGTTGGGACCCAATTAATATTCAATGGATTCGGGCCCAACCCAAGGATGTTGATCCTTTAACTTCTATTGGGAATGATTGGGCATTTAAGCCCATAAATTTGACTACATTCATGAGACATAGAACACATGTTACAAATCTGTTCCGATTTCCTTCCCTCGTCTCCGTCTTGTGTTGCTACGAAGCTATGCTCCACCATGTTCTGTTCGACCTCCTCACCCAGGGGTTGGGTTTGGGTTCATGTTCAGCTACCCTTATGCGGCCTTGAAATTCTCACAGCTTGCTTGACTATAAGCAATTAGCTTCCATGGAGTTTTACACTGCTGACTAGAGTTCATGTTGGGAGCAAATTCTGCCTAAACAAACTGGGAGTATGCAAGCAAAGTGGAGATGCAGATCGGGCATTGGGCATTCAACAAAATATAATTCTCCAAAGAAGACTAACCAGTTGCTAGAAGAATTGCAGAAAAAAGGGAAAATGCTACAGGAATGGAGGTACTTTTTATATCATACACTGTAGAGCAAGCATATTCAATTTGAGTCTTCCTTTCAGCAGTGGATTTTTCTTCATCAAATCTATACCCAGATTCTTAAATTTCCAAACAAAATATTGCATCAGTATTATGGTAGTCTAAAAAGGTTGTTATCCTTTTGTGAAGAGGGTATAGTAAGTCTGGACAGATCTCAAGAAGAATTGCAATCTGGATCCTGTTTTAAAGATGAAGTTTTGATGATTATGTATTGCAAGGATGATTATGTATGGGATCCCGGCGGTAGGTTTTGAGGACTTCATTTCACCTTGAGGACAAGGTGAAAGTTTTGGGGGGGAGTATTGATACGACCTCACCTTGCAAGCAAGAAATAAGTGGGCTGGAGAATCATGCTGAGTCAGCAAGTTTGATAACAAAGAATATTCTAGAGAAAGCTAAACAGAAAACAGTTAGGGACTTGGACATTGGCTGGAAATTCACAGTATAAATAGGAGTAGGAAGGGAAAGTTTTGGTATCTGGAATCTTGGGAAATATTGGGATCCTTTTGGATATTGGGAGAGACCCCTGAGCCTCTCGAATTGCTCGGGAATATCTTTGTAATTGTTTAGTTTCTACAGTTCTTCTTCTTCTTCCATTTTAGATTGTAATTTCCATTTCATATAATACAGAAAATCCAGAAAGTGTTCTTTCTGGGCCAAAATAGTTGTTCTTCTTTTCTGTTATTGTTTTTCTCTGATCTGGTTCCTATCAGACTGTTTCCTAGAAATTAAGATGTATGAATGTATTGTATTCAATTGTGTATAGAACTGTACAAGAGTCCTCTATTTTACATACCATTCCAGAACTCTCCCCCCTGAGCAACAAAACTTGGTGGTTGCTCCTATAAGTCACCATGTAAGAAGACATTTTTGACATCAAGCTGAAGAAGGGGCTAGTGATGAATGGCGGCAGCAAGTGTGAGAAATAGGTGAACAGAGACCATCTGGCAACAGGAGAAAAAGTATCCCCATAGTCAAGACCCAAAATTTGAGTGTATCCCTTGGCCACTAATCGAGCTTTGAGACGATCAATGCCCGCTCCAATTGTCTTCCCCATACCCAGATCCTGCAGAGAAAAAGAATGTTTAGAGAAGGTAACAATACATGAAAGGGAATGAATCAACTGGCTAACAGAGATTAAATTGAAGGGAATGCCAGGTATATAATAAACAAAGTTCAAAGTCAAAAAAGGAGTTGGTTGGCTTGCCCAATTCCACGAGAAGGAGCCTTAGTGGCATCAACAAGAGTTACAGAAGGTAGATTATTAGAATAAGAAAGTGAAGAGATTCTTATTACCACAAAGATGATTACTTGTACCTGAGTCTATTATCCTGGGTTTAAGAGATGATTGAGAAAGACAAGCAACATGATTACCAGTGTTTTGAGTAGGAGGCTGGGAGGAAACCTTCTTGAGAAGTGCCTCATAGTCGGCACTCGAAAGAGCTACTGATCCAGTAGAAGGTGGTGTAGCATCGATCTGAGCAAAGTTGGCAGTTGGTGGCTTCAAGTGAGAGTACTTCCTATAGCAACGTTCCTCAAAATGTCTAAGATTCTGACAATAATTGCAACGAGGCCTTTGTCCACGACCACATTGTCCACGACCACGTCCACTATAACACCTCGTTACCGGACTGGTGTGTTATTATCAATTATGATATTAAGCGCAATACAATCATAGCAGTTATTTGAAATTACAGGAAAACTTTTTCTTTTTAATATCGTTTGCACTTTTAAAATAATCGTATCATATAATATATTAACTGTGATCCTAACTCAAAACTTATAGCGGAAATACGAATACAGTAGCTTAATACCATACAACTTACATTTGAAGGTTGCTAAATGGTTCCCATAAACCAACAAAGCTTAAAATTCATTCTATCCATGTTTGATGCTGAATGCCTTCACATTTTTATTTACTCTAGGAATTTTATACTTCTCTAATGCTTCTCACTTCTTAATATGTTATAGATTTCTTCGTAAGCTTCGCGTGGGTTCAAACCGCGCTCAATTTGGAACACTATAGATTAAGTTATGATTTTTCTAAAAAAAAGGATGCTGATTCCATAAGGGCCTCTTGCTGATAGCGCCAACCCCGCGCTAATAGCGCCAGGAGACAGTGGAACGGTGCCAACAACACCAACTTGGTGCCAACAGCGCCAAGGATACGATTTCCCACTATTTGACAGCGTTAATAGCGCCAAATTGGCGCCAAAAGCGCCGCGGGTCTGGAAATAGGTACCAAAACAGGGGATTTCAATCCACTTTGGTGTTTCACCCATAACTTGAGTTATACTAATCCAATTTACACAATCTTAGTCTCGTTGAAAAGCTAAAAGAAAGATCTATAACTTCCAAAATGGCCAAGGAGTCTAATTCTTTCATATAGGATATGAAAATTGGGCATCACTCTGTTTATATTTTCAACAATTGCCAATTTTCCAATTATGTACCTAATCAATCATTATCCAATATTTACTTGACTATTTCACAGTTCAATACATTCAATAGGTCATTGACCTTTCCATCAATTATACACTTACATAAAATATTCCTTACAACAACCAACTCTTGAACATAATCCCAGTGGCGTGGACATCCCCTATGCTCACCAATATCCAAAATGACAAAATGAGGCATATACAATTGGATTCCAAAGTATAAGTAATAATCAAGAGACTTAGGATTACATATGAACAACAAAAACATGGTAAATACAACTACATGCAATACCATGTTCATATACTAAGTCCTCTACACAATGAATGTCAACATATACATATACAAATCTTCCAAAATGACATAGGAATCTCATGCACCAAATTCTATCTCCCACTAGGTGGGCTTCTTGTCCGAAGCTCTAATGTACTCACCTGAATCTGAAATGGTGCCCCAAAGAGGGGTGAGATATACATATATATATATCTCAGTAAACCAATGGAACCGGAGGTCACTCCGCCCAGTGGCTCACTTAATGTGCATGCAGTGATGCATATATGAACAATATAACATACAAAATCACATAACCAACTGGGTACAATCCAAGAACATCCCTACAAGGATTCCGTTGAAGGACCCCATCAAACTTCTCCCGGGACGCTTCCTGGCGCCTCTCTCATGGTTGAGAGATGTAAAGAACCGATTCAACCCAAAAGCTTAAGCTGGTGGGTGAGGGCTTTTTAATGGTTTTATATATCTCAACACACCCCCTCACATGAGAGCCCATTGGACTTGAAGGGTGGACAATGCACAGGCCCACCTACCTGTGCGAAGAAAGAAATTCCACTAGAAAGAAAGTGGGGGGCGGCGAGGTTCGAACCCGGTATACCGAGGCTTTGATACCATGTAAAGAACTGATTCAATCCAAAAGTTTAAGCTGGTGGGTGAGAGCTTTTTAATGGTTTTATATATCTCAACAAGAGACTCCATGGCAAACCCAATTGGAACTCTCAAGGAGACCTATCCACCGGAAGTCCCACGTTTGGAGCTCCCTAGTGCCGCTCCCAGAGACGACTCTATGGCAAAACCCGACCGGAACCCCCTATAGTAGCATAAATCAGCGGAAGTCCAAACCAATACATCTACTGGCCAGAGATCACAATTGCAATAATACTCAACATGCCACACGCATGTCAATCAATATGTCAATAATGTATGAACATACTATTACACACATTATCAAAGAGCACACATCCAACCATCACCCCAACTTGGGCTTGGTGGAACACACAAGGGGATTAACCCCAGTTCCAAGAGTTTACCTCAATTCCACAAGCAATGCTCTCCAACGTTAGCTCCTAGCTTAGTCCACCTCTATTGAATCCGTAAGAGGTAACCTACAATGATCATACAACAATGATCATCAACAACTTGATCAACAAGTCACAACTATTCTACAACCCACAACAAACCTCACCATTTAATACAACATTATCAAACCATCCCACATACGCAATGGGCACCTTACTACCATTTCTTTTAATGTGCTTATATAATCAATAGGTAAAGACAATGGTTCCTAGGGTTTTTAAATGGTTATATCATGCTTTGACCTTCCATTTAATTCCATAATTGATGACACCAACAACCAACACATAATCATCAACAACCATATTTAAGATTACAACCAACAATTCCATCATTTTCCATGAAATTTTGACTAAGTTCCAAAGTTATATATCACCATAAATACGTATTTACGACTTCCCTCCAAGTTGAGAAATGAATATTTATCATTTTTAGGTTGTTAGTGAGATCGTGAAATCTTTTAGTGGAAAGTCCTTTAGTCAAGATGTAAGTTAATAGATAACCTGAAGTGATATATGGAGTAGTGATTAATCTGTTATCCAATTTCTCCATGATGAAATGGCGCAAAACGGAGCTCTGGAGCCAAAATCATTAGAAAAAGGCATTGAATGTAGCACCAAGTGTGCCGAAGAGTCGAAAGTAGTTATATTCCTGGATTGGTATTTGGTTGCTTGTGTGCCAAATTAATAGAGAAAATCCATTAAAGACTCGCATTCCTAGTTTTTGACATGAGCTTCATGAGCTAAAAATAGAGATCTAATCTCACTGACTGCATATGTATCAAGTCTAGTGTTAATGGAGGTAATGATCGAATCGTACTCCTCAAGAAGTCCCTCCAATATTATATTCGAATGTTCATGAGAAATCGGATTTCCAATTAAAACCAAAAAGTCAGTGATGGCTATGATCCTAATGGATACTTCAAGATTGAGAAAAAAGTCTTTATTGGAATTGCGCATCAAAATTGTAGAACCTTTGCTCGATTTTGAGAGTTGAAGAAGCTACGGATCTCGTCTCACCGTTGCCATGAATGCACACAATCAACCACTTGAGGTAGAACTGAGTCTGAAAGAGACAAGAGAAGCCACGAACCACCACCTAAGATATTCCTTATAGACTCAATCACAGTATCAATCATCATTAGAGAGCAAATGACGAGGAACCTCAAGTGAAACCCACTTTTAATCACAGCTTCGATTGTTTCTTCCTATGGGAGTTTCTTGTAACTTAGTGTAATGGGCCTTAAGCCATGTAGCTTTTGTTGTTTTATTTTTTACCTTTTTGCCTTTGTTATATATTGTAAAATATCACTCCAATTGAATACATGAATGAAACATTCAGTTTTAACATAGTATCAGAGCCTCAGTGTCACGGGTTCGATTCTCACCGCCCCCGTTTAATTAATAAATAATTAAGTCTTATGGAGTTTCTTAGCACAGGTATGTGAGCTTGTGCATTATCCACCCTTCAAGCTCAAAGGGCTCTTGCGTGATGAGGTGTGTTAGAGAATAATATAAACTATTAAAAGGCCATCAGCGAACAACTTAAGCTTTTGGGTTAAATTGGTTCTTCACATGGTATCAGAGCCTTCGTTACCAAGTGGTGTCGAGTTCGATCCTCACAGTCCTTATTAAGTTAATAAATGATTAAGTATTGTGAAATTTTTAACACAGGTAGGTGGACTTGTGCATTGTCCACCCTTCTAGCTCAATAGATTCTAGTGTGAGGGGCGTGTTAGAGTTATATAAAACCATTAATGTAGCCTCTCCCAACAGCTTATGCCTTTGGGTTGAATTGATTTTTTATATGGTACCATAGTCTCGGTGTTACAGGTTCAATTCTCACCGCCCCCATTCAGTTAATAAATAATTAAGTATTGTAGAATTTCTTAGCACAAGTAGACAAACTTGTGCATTGTCTACTCTTTAAGTCCAATGGGCTCTCGTGTGAGGGGGCGTGTTAGATAAATATAAACTATTAATGTAGCCTCACCCAATAGCTTAATTTTTTAGGTTGAAATGGTTTTTTACATGGTATTAAGAGCTAAAAGATTCGAGAAAGCCCAACCACCATCAAAACAAAAAAACCGGCGGCACATCGATGGAAAATTGACCCGAAAATTGGAAAACATTGACAAGGCTGCCTTTCTTTTGTCCCAACGATAAAGTAAGGCTACCAGTTACTGTAAAAGGCCAAAACTGGCCAAATCCCAGCCTGCCACCAACGTCGCAGCCACCGGCACATTTTTCCAGTGACTTTTCCGGCCTAAATAGGTACAATTGGAATCAGAAAAGGCCGATCTACAAGTTTTAAGAAGGCCCCCAATGAATCTGCCCTATGATGCGCAACCACGCGCCGGAGAAAACTTGGCGCGTCATCCCTACATGCGCCCATACACAGCCACCTTTTGGCGCGTGAAAGCCACCCGCCGCATTGCAAGGCCCTATTCTAAACCGGACTGGTCTTGTTTGGCTCGTCTTCCTCTCTCATATCTGTTTGAAGACTTGAATCGGTGATTGGAGACATTTTTTCTTTTGAACTATGGCTACCCAAGGAAAAAACAACTTATAGAGTGCCTGTTGCTGTTTCTGTAACAGACTCCTAGTTTGCTGCTTTGGATGACTCAGAGAGTATCATGTCCAATGCATCAGCTTTTTCTGTGTTCGAATTGGATACCTCAGCTTCAAATTTGATTGAGAGTGGTAAGACTTGAAGCTGCAAACCTATCGGGACTAATGGTTTAGAGGCTGAATTTGCAAAGCTTTCCAGATTTTAATATGTTGAGTGTGCCATCTAGCAATGTGGCTAAACAAGGTACTACAATTCATGTTGATGGTAGTATAAATTGGATACTTTACTCCGCTGCCTCGGATCACATGACAGGTAATCCGGCCTTGTTCTATTCCTATCATCCATGCTATGGGAATTCTCGGGTCAAAATAGCGGATGGAAGTTTTTCCCAAATTGCAAGGATAGGGAAAATTAAATTCTCCGGGAAGATTATGATAAATTCTGTCCTATATATCCCTAATTTAGCATGCAATCTCATTTCTGTTAGTAAGCAGACAACAAAGCTTGTTGTTTTGCAAAATTTTAGGTGCATGGTTGTGTTTTTCAGGAAAAGGAATCAGAGAGGATAATTGGCGGTGCTAAAGAAGAAGGAGGACTCAACATTTTTAAGGTATTTGATTATGTGGAGAATCAAGCTGCTTTTGCTGTAAATGATCCTTTCTTTGTTTCCAATTGTGGTGATGATGTAATGTTGTGGCACCGTAAGTTAGGGCACCCAAATCTCAATTACCTTCAAAAGTTATTATCAAATCTCTTTACCCATAAAAAACCCAATGTCTTTTCTTGTGACATTTGTTAGTTAGCAAAACACTCGCGTATCATATCTTATTAGGAAATATAAAGAATCCTCCCCATTTACTCTTATTCACTCTGATATATAGGGTACATCTCGTGTAAAGAATATTTCTGGCTCGCGATGGTTCGTAATATTCATTGATGACCATTCTCTAATGTGTTGGGTCTATCTTCTCAAAGAAAAGTCTGTTATTGTACAAGTTTTCTAAAAATTTCGTGCCATGGCTCTAAACCAATTTGGCACCTCCATAAAAATTCTTCGGACAAACAATATTCTATCCTTGGTGAATATTTGTCTCATCTTGGCATCCTTCCTCAGAGTTCATATCCTGATACTCCTCAACAGAATGGGGTAGCATAGAGAAAGAATAGGCATCTTCTTGAAGTTGTTCGTGCTCTTATGTTCACCATTAATATCCTAAATATTTGTGGCGGGAAGCCACTCTAACTGCCACCTACCTTATCAACCGAATGCCTTCCCGTGTCTTTCAGTTTCTTTCTCTTCTATCATGTCTTTTAAAGAACCATCCCTCTCTTAGTTCTATGTCTTCACTTCCTTCAAAATTGTTCGGGTGTGTTGTGTTTGTCTATGTTCCATCACATCAACGATCCAAACTTTATCCTAATCTCACAAGTGTGTCTTCATTGGATACTCTCCTACTCAAAAAGGATATAAATGTTATTCTCCATCTCTCTGAAAGGTTTTTGTCTTCATAGATGTCACTTTGTTTGAGAGTCAATCTTTCTTGTCTTAGCCTTCTTTATAGGGGCAGCTTCTAGATGAAGACCAGTCTTGGGAACCCTCAGTGTTACCTCTTCCCTTATCGATCCCTTCATCATAGAACTCACCACAATTGGAGATAGGGGGAGATGAGCAGTTGGAAAAAATTGGAGACAATAATCAGCAGAAACAATTGCTAGTTTATAGTCGGGAACAACCTCCTCAAAATGTAAATATTCTAGGCTTTTTGCACTGTTAGGATTCCACTTCGGCTTCTAGTTCCAACAATCTAGATCCAACCCAACATGCCTATGAGGATTTACGTTTGCCAATTGCTTTCAGGAAAGGAACCAGGTCTTGTACTTTATATCCCATCTCTCAATATGTCTCCTATTACACATTATCTCTAGGTTTTCGTGCCTTCACACAGTCTTGGATAATATGAAGATTCCCAAAAACATCCAAGAAGCCCTTGATGATCCAAATTGGAAGTTGTCTGTCATTAAAGAAATGGATGCTTCAGAAAGACATAACTTGAGATATTATGGAATTACCAAGAGGAAAGCACCCAATGGGTTCCAAGTAGGTGTACACCATCAAATTCAAGGCAAATGGCAGCATCAATAGATATATAAGGCCAGATAGTTGCAAAGGGGTACACTCAGACGTATGAGATAGATTATCAAGAAACATTTGCTCCTATTGCCACTTGGTCACGGAGGCTCTGATACCATGTAAAGAACCATTTCAACTCAAAAGTTTAAGCTATTAGGTGATGTTACATTAATGGTTTATATTTATCTAACACTTCCATATGAGAAATTTTTTCTTATCTAGACTATTTGAGACTACATGCCAAATAGTGAGCGGAGCAGTTGCAGAGAAGTGAGGGGAATAGGTGTTTGGCGATGCCAAATTTCGGAATTGATTTCGGGACAAAGTCATAGCAGGACTGATACAAACTCTGTATACCATGTTAAATGTAAACATGGAGAGAAAACAAAGAAAATCCGTTATTTAGGGTATGTTTGATTGTGTTCTGATTTTTTTGTTCTTAAAACTGTTTTATACAATAGTTATGGAAACAAGTGTTTTCAGTTTTTTTGTTTTGTTTTGAAAGTTAGAAGTCAAAACACAAAATAAAAACAACTCAGACATGTTCTCTAAATTTGATTCTAAAAACAAAACAAAAAAACTGTTACAATTTTAAAACTTTTTTTTATAAAACAAGCCTTATCAAACAAGTTTTTTTGTTAAGAAAACCAAAAAACTGTTCTAGAAACAGTACTCAAACAAGGCCTTAGTTTAGTTTCTATATGCAGAGGCAGTTGCTAATGTCAGAGTTCGTTGAGATGTTCTGTTACAGTTACAACAGCAAAACTAACTAATCTATTCGTACACTCTTTAACACCCTATTTCATGGTTGCTAGCGAAACATAAAATATATTTTTTCAAAGGCCATGATTTAGATTTTATACAAAAAATATCAGCTACGTTAATTTACAGGGTAGTGAAGGTAGTCCCAAGATTAACTAAATGAAAGATAAGCTGGACCTTTGGGAAATTTTAGTTTCACGCAAGTTTAAATAAGGTTTAGTAAGTTCTAAAAATGATTAAAAGTTGTAGACACTTGATGAAGAAATATGAAAAGATGTAGGGATCTATTTCCACATTTACTGACAGGAAACCTAAAGAGGAACAATTATGTCTCAGACTGGCTTGAATAAATTGACATTAGTGGTATTTATGATAATGAATATGCAGTTCTTTGCATAAGGCTACTCTACGATATCATTTAGTTGGCATGTTCTCCTTTATTTTCTCGTGCTTTATCTTTTTTTTTTTTCTTCCTCTCTCTTTCTCTCTCACTCTCAGAATATATTGCCATGATCCTAGTGTAACTTTGTAGAAAAAGAATATGAAGAATTTTGGGTAAGATTTTTACGGACCCTTTTTTTTTTTTTTTTGATAAACTTTACTGACCCTTTTTATACTATCATATTATTTCCTTGTTTTGATAAAAAGTTTCTAGTGACAGACTACACTATTTTTCATCGTGATTTATATGACCATTCTTCCTTGGTTAATGTCTTGAAGACGTGAAGAATCGTTACCGATATTTAAGAGAAGACTCTTAGGTGGTTTCCTTGACTTTGCTGCTAGAGAATTGCAAGTCCAGGTGCATATTATTTTCAATCATTATTGCATTTTCCTTACAAAGAGTTTCATTTATGCCATGGCATGATAATGTTGTCCTTTTGTTCTTCTGATATTCTTTTTTCCCCATGAGTCCATTTTGGTTATTAATGTCTAGGCTCATCTAGAAAATAAAATCTCGCCACTTATTCCTAAGCACACTTCTGAAATAAAAATTTGTATGTACAGGAATGAGTACAATTGCAATTATTTATATTTCTTTTTTTTTTTTGTTGTTGAAAAGAGTGAAAAAAAAAACAATAATGTCTACATTCAGATTTTCCTTAATGCAGACTCAAAATATTGCTGTGGCTGCTGCTGGTGTTGCAGCTGAGGGTTTATCTCCAAACGATGCAATAGCAGAGGCTGAGAATGCTGCTCACTTGTCTGTGGCTTTAGTAGAGAATGCCATTGTGATACTTATGCTTGTTGAGGATCATTTACGGTTACAGAGCAAACAATCCTCTTTTTTACGTTCTACAGATGTCTCTCCATCTCCCCTTTCTCTCTTTTACCCAATCCCTAATAACTCAACATCATTGCCAGCAATTGGAGAATCAACAGATGTTATGGGTGATCGCACATCATCTTCTAGCAACTCTGAGGGAGTCTCTCTAGATGTACGCATACAATAATTTAAAAGTAAACATGCATGTATGCTAAATGTCATAAATACAGTAATGTGCTATCCAATGCTGTTCTTGTCATTCCTCTAAAATTCATGCAATGGTTGCATACCATCTTATTTTTAATAAGCCTTTTCTTAGGAAAAAAATGTTGCTTATAAAACTTTTAAGATTATTTTTTTACAATGCTTTCTCTATTTTCTCCTTACATTTCTAACTTTTGGCCACCTCCTTTGGATTTAAAAAATATCTTTTGCATTGTTTTGTTTTCTTTTTTCCTGCTTTTAATTTATTTACATTCTTGTTAGTTTAATAGGTATAGCTTCCTTCTCTCTCTCTCTGTCTCTCTCTCTCTAGTATTGCGTATGTTTATTTCCACGTTCGTGAGACTCATGCTTTTATAATTTTTTAGGTCCTTTCTTCAATGGCTGATGCAAATGGTCATATCTCTACTTCAGTTATGGAAAGGCTTGCTGCAGCAGCTGCAGCAGAGCGATATGAATCCGTTTCTTGTGCTTTTGTATCATATGGGTCGTGTGCTAAGGATTTAGCTATTGGGTGGAAATATAGGAGCCGTTTGTGGTATGGTGTCGGCCTTCCTTCAAATACAGCTTCATTTGGTGGTGGTGGGAGTGGATGGGATATTTGGAATTCTTCTTTGGAGAAAGATGCCAATGGCAACTGGATTGAGCTTCCTTTGGTGAAGAAGTCTGTGGCAATGCTCCAAGCATTATTGCTAGATGATTCTGGGCTGGGTGGTGGTCTTGGAATAGGTGGAGGGTCAGGTACTGGAATGGGAGCGATGGGTGCATTATACAAGCTATTAGACAGTGACCAGCCATTCTTGTGCATGCTTCGGATGATTCTTCTGTCTATGAGGGAAGATGATGATGGGGAAGAACATATGCTGATGAGGACTGCAAGTATTAAGGATGCAATATCTGAGGGAAGGGAACCACGCTCAGCACTTTTGTGGAGGTAAAGTAACCGCTGTGATCTCACTTACCTCCAGCCCATTTTTTAATACTTGAATGATAAATTTTCCTTGGAATAGATTTGATCATCACTTGGAAAATTTCATACAAGGTCAGCTACATTGACAGTTACTCGATTTTTTCTTTGGTCAGGCGGTACTTAAGATGTACTTTTTTCACTACTGCTTGTAACTTTATCCTCCTTTTTTTTTTTTTTTCTTTTTTTTTTTTTTTTTTTTTTCACTCTGTAAACAGAATTTGTTAAACTAAAGCCAAAAGAGTTGGACTACAATTAGTTCAAACTTCAAACAACACTATACGAGTATGAATTAACAGACAGCTTAGTCTAAAACATAGGACCAAAAACAATATTCTTATGAAAAATTTAAGGGGTTCTTGGTTTTTTTCTATTTTCATTTTGAATTGATATGTTTTTATTCATAATTACAAAAATGCGTTGTTTTTCATTCTGTTTCTTATGTGCAAAGATTTTGTGAAGAAAATGGTGAAAACAACATTTACTTCCTAATCCTTTGAAAACAGGAAAAAGAACGTAAACAAGGTCGCATTATTCTAATTGTTATTTATAAATAGAGTAGTAATACTGTTGTAAATGTTATCATCGCATTAAGGGAAAAAAAGTAAAAATAATGACCTAAACCCTAGTTACACTTCTATTACCGTTGACAATTTATGATGTTGATATCATTTCTTCCCTCTCATTTATTCTTATTTTTCCTTAATCTTTTCTTGCTTTTATTTGGGTTCATTGACCATTGGCTGCAATTAGTTTGGGATAAAGGAGTTGTTAATGTTACTGGTAATCCTGGTATCAATCATTCTGGTTGTGAATTTTCTACCCTTTGATGATCATATTAGAGTTGAGTTTTATACTTGCTGTAAGTCATACCAATGTTGATTTCCCTACTTGCCATGAATTTTACAAATGTTGATTTCTCTACCCTCTGTGAATTATGTTCCTGGTGATTTCTATATTGGTTATGATACATGCTAGGCGTAGTTTTAATTTCAAAGTTTCTGGTTTTCGAACATTTTTTTTTGGTTTAAAGCTTCCAAATATTGTTTTTGGAAAAGTTTGGGTCTTGGTGCTCTTCATTGCTTGCTAAGAAAGAATGATGATCATTTCAGTTATTTTTTTTATTATCTTTCTAGCAATACTCATCTATATAGACTATGGCATCTCCTGCATTCTTGAATTGTTCTTCATCCATGTGTTTTGGGAGCCAACTTTATGTTTTTCCCCCCTATTTTTTAAGGGGTTACTTATAACAAGCTTAAAGCTTAGTAAGCTTGTGCTTGCGGGTAGTGTTAGAATATCCACAAAATATCATTTGAGGGAGAGAAGGATGCACAAATTTGGATATTGTATGTTATTTTCTGGATTATTCAACATCAACATCAACAACACCTTTATCCCAAATTAATTGAGGTCGGTGGTAGATGAACCCAAATGAAAGATACAAAAATATTGAAAAAAGAAAAAGAAAAGTAAAAATAAAAATAAAAATAAATAAATAAAATAGTAATAATATATATATAAATATAAAAGTAAAAAAAAAAAAAAGAAAGGGAAAAGAAGAAGAGGGGGAAATGAAGGGGAAAAGGACTAAAAAGGGACCATCTGGAATATAGGAATAACAACGGGTCTAACCCTCCACTATGCTTATAGCTTTTCTCCATTCCGTTCTAAGGCATACCGTCCGCCAAT
Source organism: Gastrolobium villosum (assembly GCA_032173675.1). Classification (NCBI taxonomy): domain Eukaryota; kingdom Viridiplantae; phylum Streptophyta; class Magnoliopsida; order Fabales; family Fabaceae; genus Gastrolobium; species Gastrolobium villosum. The sequence goes on from JAVKPL010010024.1 coordinate 36,225, forward strand.
CTATATCCCACTCCATTAAATCTTGTTTTACTACCTTCCCCCAAGTAAGTTTCGGTCTACCTCTACCTTTTTTTATGTTGAGCTCTTGGTAACAAACTTCTGTTCTTATGGGAGCATCCAGAGGCCTTCTCATTACGTGCCCAAACTACCTCATTCTATGTTCTCTCATCTTCTCAGCCAACGGTATTACCCCTACCTTTCGTCGAATATCTTCATTTCTTATCTTATCCATCATCGTATAACCACACATCCACCTTAACATCCTCATCTCTGCTACTTCCATTTTATACTCATGTTGCCTATGTGTTGGCCAACATTCAGCTCCATATAGCATTGCAGGTCTTACTGTTGTTCTATAGAATTTTCCTTTTAACTTAAGGGGGATTTTGCGGTCACACAAAATTCCAGATGCACTACGTCATTCATCCACCCTGCTCTGATTCTATGGTTTACATCCTCATCAATCTCTCCACCTTTTTGCAAAATGGAGCCCAGGTATTTAAAGGCGCGTCTTTCTTGGGTACCTCTTGACCACTTAGATGCACGGGATCTTGGTCTACATCTCTTACCAGAGAAAACTCACACTTCAGATACTCAGTCTTGCTCTGACTTAATGTGAATCTTTTAGATTCCAACGTGCTTCTCCACAGTTCAAGTTTTCTATTAACCCCGTCTTTGCCCTCATCAATAAGCACAATATCGTCTGCAAAAAGCATACACCATGGCACTTCCTCTTGAATATCTTTTGTTAGTTTATCCATAACTAAGGCAAAGAGATAAGGACTTAGAGCCGACCCTTGGTGTACACCTACCGTGATAGGAAAATAACTTGATTTTCCGTTACAAGCTTTCACACATGTAGTAGCCCTATCATACATATCCTTGATTGCCTTTACATACTTTGATGGTACCTTTTTCTTCTCCAGAACCCACCATAAAAATTTCCTTGAAACCCTATCGTATGCTTTCTCAAGATCTATGAACACCATATGTAAGTCCTTCTTCTTTTCTCGATATCTTTCCATTAATTGTCGCATCAAAAAAATGGCTTCCATGGTACATCTTCCTGGCATAAATCCAAATTGATTTACAAAAATCTTGGTATCTCTCCTCAAGCGATGTTCAATAACCCTCTTCCACAACTTCATAGTATGACTCATTAGCGTAATGCCTCTATAGTTAGAACAATTATGTATATCTCCCTTGTTTTTGTAAATAGGCACAATCATACTTTTCCTCCATGCATCAGGCATCTTATTTGTCTTAAGAATCTTATTGAAAAGATTGGTCAACCATTTTATTACCACATCCCCTAGGCCTCTCCACACTTCAATAGGGACACCATAAGGTCCCAAGGCTTTTATTAGTCTTCATCCTCTTTAAAGCCTCCTTAACTTCATGTGTATTAATTCTGCGCACAAATCTTCTATTAAAATCATCATAAGAGTCCTCCAAGTCCACCTCGCTTAAATCGCCATCCCCATTAAACAGCTTGTTGACTTAGTTCATCCATCTTTTATTTACATCTTTATCTCTCACTAAAAGTTTTTGATTTTCATCCTTGATGCATCTAACTTGGGTGAGCTCTTTACTTTTCTTATCCCTTATTTTCTCAAGTTTATATATACCTTTTTCACCATCCTTGCTCCCAAGATTTTTATACAGATCTGCGAAAACCTTGCCTCTAGCTTCTCGCACTGCTTTCTTTGCATTTTTCTCGCCAATCTAAACTTTTGCAAGTTCTCTTCACTGGGACTTTTATGCAAAGATCTAAAGCGTTCCTTCTTATATTTAATTGCCTCTTGCACCTCTCCATTCCACCACCATGTTTCCTTTGTATGAAATCCATTTCCTTTGCTTTCTCCCAACACTCTCCTTCCCATATTTTGAATACACTTAACCATACTATTCCATATTGCATTTGCTCCTCCATCAAACTCCGAAGGTCCTTCATGCAACATTCTTTCATTGAACTCTCTCTCTTTTCCCTCCTTAAGCTTCCACCATCTTATTCTTGGGTTCTGAGCCCTCTTCCTCATTGTAAGTACTTTGTTGAACCAAACCTCCAGGACAACTAGCTTATGTTGCGTAGCGATACACTCTCCAGGGTAGACTTTACAGTCGACACAAGAAGCTCTATCTTCTCTTCTAGTCATAAAGAAATCAATCTGACTACGATTTTGGCCACTATGATATGTGTTCGCTAACATCAAATCGTAGGCTAGTGCATCATTCAAGATATCTTCTCCAGTCTCGTTTCTCGTCCCATAGCTAAAACCTCCATGAATTCTCTATCAAAACCTCCATAGCTTTTACCAACATGGCCATTTAGATCTCCTCCTAAGAATATCTTCTCCTCTCGTGGTATTCCCCTCAAAACTTCCTCCAAGTCTTCCCAAAATTGGCTTTTATCAATTGGTTGCAATCCAACTTGGGGTGCATACACACTGAGGATATTCAGGATTAAATCACCCACTACAAACTTAACCAGAATAATTCTGTCGCCTTTCCTTTTGACGTCCACAACTTTATCTCTGAAACTTTCATCGATCATAATTCTAATACCATTTCGACTCTTGTTAATACCTGTGTACCATAACTTGAAACCAGTTCCATCCACTTCCTTGGCCTTTTCTCCAGCCCACTTAGTTTCCTGCTGTAACGCCCCGTCTGCAGCCGGTTAATTAACATTCATATGATAGTAAGCGCAGTATGCTTAACTTAATTAATGCGGAAGCTAACTAAATAAATTTTTTCTTTTCCTTATGTATTGCAAACCCCCCCTTTTTTTTTTTCCATGGCCAAAATAAAACGGACAGCATTTCCTTTGTATTTAGGACTACTGGGGATAATTCCCACTATGATAATTTCCACCTGATTGATAGTTTAATATAATCCAGACATATACCATATTACCCAGCCATCCATGGCATAGGCTATCTCAATATCACACTATCTCAAAATAATGTTCATGATGTTACTTATATAATTACATCAAATAAACAAAAAAGATGCAATTAAGTAAGTAACATAGGCCTGAAGCATGCATAACTAACAACATATACAAACTATCGATATGGCATAGACATCTCCTATGCTCTCAAAAAAATACATGGCATGTACAACTCAAAATATGGTATGTCAGGTACAAATCTAAGTATCCACAAGATCCTGACAATCATGTCAAGTAATATCTCTCATCTGGCCTCTTGCCACGCGATGCCTCGGCACCATCAGCTCCTGTACCTGAAATGGTGATCCCCATAACACGGGGTGAGATAATATAATTACCTCAGTAAGCTAGGGACCCTTGGAGGGCTCCTCCACCCCTAAGCTCACTTCTGGTATAATCACAGTGTAAAAATCCATGCATGCATCAGAATATGTATGACAATGCAGTGTGCAATAATATAATCCTACTGGCCAGAGAATATAACAAGTATGTATTACGCAAGGAAACACCGTCTTGCAACATACTGTATGAGGAAACACCGTCTCATACTATGCATAAGGAAACACCGTCTTATGCCTCACACAAGGAAACACCGTCTTGTGTGGCACACAAACATACATACATACACGTGCAACATATAACAATTTATTTTCAACATACCATATCAAACTACCATCCTCCCTCAGAGTCTGGTGGAACAAACGGGGGATTAACCCCAAGGACCAAAAGCTTACCTGGCAAGCAATGTCCTCCAATAATTCTTGTGTCCACAGAGTCACGATCTTTCACAAATTCACAACCTAGTTCCAAGATGTGAATACAATCAGTATTCCTATATACCAGTCTACCACGTTAAATTTCCAAGACTACACATACGAGAAGCCTACACTTGATTTTATTCCAATTTATCAAAGTGTCCTAAACGGCCATTTCATAATTTTTCTTTTTACGGGAGCCAATCCCAAACATATTTAACAAAGGGGCTCACCTACAAATCACCTTCAAACTACTCATACCATTTAATCTCAATTTATAAACCCTAAATCATGCATTTTCTCCCAAAATCACAAGAAGGAGTTGGGGTAATTACCTTGGGAGCCTCAAATCACTAAATAGAACATAACCCAAGCTTCCAACAAGATCACAACCCTTCCTCAAGCCTTAGATCCGAAAATGGCAGCCATGGGTTCTTCAAAATATGCTTCCCTCTCATTCAAATGTAGCTACCAAGTTGAGGGGATGAGGAAGAGGAAGGAGAACAAGATGGAGAGAAAAAATGGAAATGGTTTCTTTTGATTTCCTTGAGAATTTGGTTGGAATAATGGAAGAAGAAGAAAGAAAGAAAAAAAAAAAAAAAAAAACTTCCTTCTTGAGAAACAGAGAAGCCGACGGGAGAAGGAAAAAAATAAGAAGGAATTGGGTTCTTTTCCTTTTAAGTAAGTTTAAATAATTCAAGTGGGTATAAGTTTATCTATCTCACTCACTAAACTCTCATTCCAACATTGCACACTAGTCCAGAATACTTTTAAGGTAATATTTATAATTTTACTTTTCACTTTAGGGTAACTTTATTTACCCGCATTTCTACCACTTAACTGTCATTTTAACTCCTTTTTCACCCAAGGTGACTTTATTTTTTTTTCTTTTACTTTCCTTATAATTATTCCTCAATTTCATGATTAAAATCATTACTTCATAATTGAATCCAACACTACATGTGAGGGTTATTATACACGGAGAATCTCATCCTCACGCTCCCAAGTAGCCTCCTCAGGTGTCCTGCCTTCCCATTGAATCTTGATCATCGGAATTGCCTTATTTCTCAGTTTTCTTTCATCTCTATCAATAACTTTCCACGGCCTCACAGGAGTTTTAAGATTTTCCTTTATTTGAACCTCATCAGGCTGCACAACATGAGATTCATCCCGAATATATCTCCGAAGCTGCGACACGTGGAATACATCATGAATACCGGATAACTGTGGAGGCAAGGCAAGCTGATAAGCAACCGGTCCCACCCTCTTTATTATCTGATAGGGACCAATGAACCTAGGACTCAATTTCCTTACTCCAAGAGCACGCCCCACACCTGTCACAGGTGACAACCTCACAAAGACATGTTCACCCTCTGCAAACTCCAGAGGTCGATGCTTATGATCATAATAGCTCTTCTGGCGACTCTGTGCCTGTTTCAATTTATCTCTGATCAGTTTTATTTGATTAGAAGTGTCCTGTACCAAGTCTGGCCCAATCATTTGCCTCTCTCCACCCTCAGTCCAACAAGTAGGTGATC
>JAVKPL010010025.1:0-42669 GCA_032173675.1 Gastrolobium villosum
TACAATGACTACCACAAGGTAGCCATCACTAAAGCTCCAAACTCATGCTCACTAACCTCACTCACACAGCAGTTGACACTGCCCAAGAACACTCCTTTCACTCTCACAAGGATGATCACAAGTGTGTAGGAAGGAAGAAGGAGGAGAAACCAAGCCAAAGGTGAAAACTTGATCCTCAAAGGTTGAGGGAAAGGAATGGAACAGTGATCACACTCCCTCAGCCACCAAACTCACGTTCTGAATAGTAAACCTAGGGTTGTGTGCCTATTTATAGGCACATGGCCACTAATCGCGCAGTATTAGCCTTAATCGCAAAGTAAAAGATCTTGATCTCAAGCTTTAGAATCTAGACCTACGCATTTTTCTAAGATTTGTCTTATTTTTATTTTATTTTTCGGAGCACCTTTCCGGTACGCATTTTTCCATAGCCAGTATCAGTTCTGGCATCAGATTACGTCGTTTTGACTTGAAACTTGTTTTACATGTCCTACATAATATTCTAGTAATTATCATGCATTCGTTATAATTTTCCGGGATACTTTTCCGGTACGCATTTATACCGAGTAGCAGAACCGGTATCTGCGCTTTTCTTCCGAAAAGCGACTTTCAGCATTTTTACTCACTCAATATAATTATCTAAGCCCATTAATAATTATTAGGGTCAATTATGGAATTATTTCCTAATTATCATAATTAACTCACTAATTACCTTAATTAGCGGTGCGGGTTCTTACAGGTAATCCTTTGTATCTCCCAAAAAAGCATATTTAAGAGTGTTAGGAAACTCTTTTAATTCAACCTTTGGTGCTAAAGAGGTTATTTCTTCTCTTTTCTTCTCCAACACCTGAAAGACAGTTTCTTGCTCTTCTTGTGGAGCTTCCTCATCTAGATCCTTGAATTCTCCTTCATTCTCTAGATCACCAATGTCTAGTTCCTTGACTGCTTCCTCTATCACATCAAGTCTAAAACAGTCATTGTGGTCAGATGAGCTCTTCATGGCTTTGAACACATTGATTGTGATTGTCTCATCATTCATACGTAACTCGAGCTTTCCTTGCTCAACATCAAATAGCTATAGTTGTGGCTAAGAATGGCCTTCCAAGTAAAAGAGGTATTTCACTCTCTTTTTCCATATCCAACACAATGAAATCTGCAGGGAAGATAAACTTGTCAACCTAAACAAGTACATCCTCAATGACCCCATTAGGTCTTCTTAACGAACGATCCGCCAGTTGTAAAGAGACCATTGTTGGCTTAAATTCAAAAAATCCCAAAGCCTTGCATAATGATAGCGACATCAAGTTTATGCTCGCTCCAAGATCACATAATGCCCGACCAACATCAACGTTACCTATGGCAATTGGGATATTAAAGCTTCCTGGATCTTGAAGCTTTGGTGGAAACTTCTTTGTTATTATGGCACTGCACTCTTCAGTAAGTGCTACCGTCTCACATTCCTGCAACTTATGTTTTCTTGACAATAAATCTTTCATAAATTTAGCATAATTTGGCATGTTAGCAAGAGCTTCAGCAAATTGATTATTAATATGTAACTTTTTAAAGATATCTAAAAACCTGGCATATTGTTGTTTCTGCACTTGCTGCTTAAGTTTCATGGGATAAGGAGGTTTCTCAAAGCGAGAAAAACCCATTGGTGGCTTTGGAGCCTCAACAGCTTTCTCCTTTTCCTCCTTTTTGTCTTGCTTTGCAGGTTCCTCCTGCACTTTAACAGATGTTTCTGCTTCCTTTTCGTTTCCTGTTTCCTTCAATGGTTCATCAACCTTCTTTGGCTGAACCATTTTAGGCTTTTCTTGAGGAGTGATCACAATTCCACTCCTAGTCACCATGGATTTACAATCTTCCTTTGGATTTGCAATTGTATCTCCAGGAAACTGCCCTGGAGTTCTTTCAGCTAACTGCCTGGATAGCTGTCCTATCTGGGTCTCCAAATTCCGAATGGAGGCATCTTGATTCTTGTGATAGGCCTTGGTTTCCTTCATGAAAGCACTTGTACTTTCCATGTGATCATTTGTAGTCGTAGAAAGCTGCAGCATAGCTTTCTCTAGTTCAGATGGCTCTTTTGTGGAAGAGGAGGAGGTTGTAGAAAATTATTGGATTTATAATCTAAACCTCCCCCTTGATTCCTCCTCTGAAAATTGTTTCCTTGGCCACTATTCTGGTTTCTCTGATAACCTTAAGTGTTTTGTGGTGGCCTTGGATTATACCACACTCCATTAACTTGGAATGGCTCAGCTCCCATGAGTGTTGGGCACTCATTGGATTCATGTTCCTCCTTACAATACTCACAGTTAATTGAATTAACTTGAGTTGTTGATATTCGCATTTTGTCCAACTTAGCATTCATACTTGCTAGTTGTTGCGAAATCACCTTCTGCTCAGTTAAAGTGGCATCTTGATTCCCTAGTTGTAGAATGCCCTTCTTTAATTGTGCTGATTGAGTCAACTGGACTTCTGTTGAGGCATTTTCATTTCGTGCCATGTAGTCAATCAGCTCCAGAGTTTCTGCTGCAGTCTTTCTTCCTATGGTTCCACCAGCTGCACCATTGACAATCATTCTTGTGTCTGGTGTCATCCCATTGTAAAAGACTCTGACCTTCTTCTCATCTGGAAAGTCATATTGGGGGCATTTCCTAATCAACTCTTGGAATCTTGTCCAAGCTGCACAAAGGGTCTCTCCCGGTTGCTGAATAAAATTGGTGATTTCATTCACCAATTTGTTGTATTTCTCCCGAGAGAAATTTTCAGCAAAGAACTTGGCTGCCAATTCATCCCATGTTCTGATGCTATTAGGTGGTTGTCGGTCTAACCATCTAAGAGTTTTTCCTGTTAAGGCAAAAGGGAACAACCGAAGTCGGATTGCATCATCAGACACCCCATTGTGCTTGGTGGTGTCACAGATTCTTAGAAATCTGTCCATGAAATCATGAGGATCTTCATAATCCTCACCACCAAAAGGAGTCTTTTCCACCAAGTTGATAAGAGATGGGTTGATGTCAAAATTGTTGGCTTGAATCCGTGGCCGGACAACACTAGAATTCGGCTTAGTGAACATTGGAGCCGAAATCGACTCCATCAACTCTGGTGCAGGAGGTTGATTGTTGGGACCTCCTCCAGCATTATTATGGTTCGCCATATCTTTTGTGGATTGATCAGGTTCACTAATCGGACCTTCACAAATTATCTGCTTGGCAACCTTTCTCAGCTTCCTTTCAGCTCTTGTGATTTCAGGATCAAACACAAGATCTTCAGGAGCAAGTCTACCTCGCATAAACTTAAAGAAGATGGTCAGTATTACCTGCAAAATGCAGATCAAGATAGAACAAACCCTAAAATGATAACTTAATAAAAATAAAAATAAAAACAATATTCAAGCTCAAAGATCAACGGTTATTTATAATATCGGAATATACAATCCCCGGCTATGAAGCACCGACACTTCAAAAACCCTGACGTGTCGTGTCCGACGAACTCTCGGACACTCCGTATACTCCCCGACTTCAACACACATTATAGAAATTCAAAAAAAGGTTTAAAGGTTACATTACGTTGAGTTTTTAGTTTCAACTATTAGATTCATTGGATTACGATTATTATTTTATTGAGTTTAATATAAATATTTGGGATATATCAGATTCATTTTTTTATTCAATTATTGAATATTAAATATAATATACACCACATAAATTAAAAATATTATTTAATATCCATTTTTTAGAATTAACGTGTCGGAGTAACGGCGTGTCCAAAAACTTGTTGCGAATACGGCAAGTATACCGATCGTTCCAAGTAATAAAAGTGATGAAGTAGAGTATCGTCTCCACAGATATTGTAGACCAAGTACTACAATAACCAGTCCCCTTAAGTTGAACGGATCAAAACAGGTAGCAATTGTTGTTGGTTTAAAAACAAAAAGTAAATTAAAAAGTAAATTACGTATTTTCAAGGTTTTCTTAAAATAGATGAACAACTCGCATAAAATTAGGGTATGAAAAACAATTGTGAAAATATTGCAGTAAGAGTACAAACACATGTTTGATCCACACCTTGTAATCTGAATGTAAATTTACATATGAATTACCCATTGATCAAACGATTCACCATCTTTTATTTGATCGGTTAAGCCCTAATTCCTTAGGGATCTTAACCTTATTAACCTTTATTAGAACCCTAATTCCTTAGAGATTCCTTTTCGGATTAAACATACAAATCGGTGAATCTTTCACGTTTGCGGTTCATGTAGCCTATCCCTAGTGCCTACATGAATAGCTATTTTCCTCCTTATCAGGAATTAGGATCCCAATATTCCTATTGTGAATCCTAACCCTAGTGATCTGTTAGAATGATAAGATCTAAAAGAACACTGAGATGAAGAACGAAGGAAAATAGATGCAAAAGATAAACATATATAAATCAGATCCAAAATACAAGGGGTTCACATTCAGGGTTGTGACCCTTACCACAATAAAAAAGATCTAGCCAACCATAGTCATGGCTGATCTCAAATAGAATTTAACAAAAATTGTAAATTACACTATGAAAAACGACGAACGAAGAACAAGAACGCAGATCAGAGCTTCCTCCACTTGCGACGGTCACCTAATTCCTTATTTAAATAAAAATATTTCTTCTTTTCCAATTCTTCCCCTTTGAAAACACGGTTGTGGCTTCCGCAACTGACGCTATCAACGTCAGTTCCACGCTATGAGCGTGGGTGCCTCTGACTTTTCACGCTATCAGCGTCAATCTCACGTTGTGAGCGTGGGTCTTTCTGGATTCCCACGCCATCAGCGTCAGTCCCACGCTGTAAGCGTGGGTCTTCACTTTGGCCAATCCTCATTTTTCTTCCAGATTTGTTTGCTTTTCCTGCAAAATGAGCATAAAATCAGTTGAACACTCCTGATATTGGATTTTAAGAAATACAATAAGAAATGTTGCCTTTTTAATGAGGAATAGTTCATTATTTTTCTCTTTTTGGCTTGAATTTACTTATATGCTGAAGGCACATCACACATCCATATAATCTAGAGAGGATCAAGGGATAAGATCCTTATCCCCATCAATCAAGGCAGATTTCATATCAATTGGAAGATCTCAAAGTCCCAAGCCTATGAAGGTAATCCTTATAAATAAGAGGATAAAGACCCCAGTTACACACTTTTGACCTATCTACTATTACTGCCAACAATATGTACATACTCGCGTTTTGGCTGTAAGCCTATTGTTTGTACGCAGTGATTGGGATATTGGCTATAAGCCAACCAAGATATCTATCTCTAAGATATCTTTGAGCGTGATTGGGATAATGGCTATAAGCCAACAAAAATATCTATCTCTAAGATATCTCTGAGCGCATACCCTTGAGGTATCCTTATACGGTTCAATAGGACCGAACAATGATGTAAGTTCCTATTTTTTAATTTCAATTGTTCATGAGTTTATTTTAAATATTGTGTTGCTTAAAACCTTCTTAATCTTTTATTTTCATGAAAGTTGTTGTATGCTGGTTGTTTTGAAGACCATAGAGTGAACATTGAGCAAGCTGAAAGAGTAAAGTATGGAAGAGAAGGATGGTGACTTAGAATCTTGTTGTTTTGTAGACAGAATTATTGATAGCGAACTACCTTATTTTAGTTTTTATTGTATATTACTCTATTTTAACTCTTCATGAATTCTAAGACTTCTTTTAGTATGGCTAAAATTTTACACTTAACAGAAAATTGAAAATTGATCCAATCCAAACTAAATAAAATTAGATTGAATTAGATCATATTTGGAAAAAAATCAAACCAAAGGGTTTGGATTAGATGATTTTTGCTTCAAAACCGATCTAATCCAGACCGTGAACCCCCTCTACTTGAACATACTTTTGTAATATTGCTTCTTTCTTTTTCTTATTTTTTTCTCCAAATATATTGGAATAGAATATTAGCAGACACACCATGGATTAAAATTAGGAGTGAACTACCAAAAGGGGTTGTTTGTAATTGGAGGACTAAGCATGATTTCCAATTCTCTTGTGACAAAAATGTTAGGAATATACGATAAAACTTTCCACTCATGGAGTGATCTAGTGAGTTTCACGGTTAATATCAACCGGAAAATAGTCATCAATGAGACATGAAACATCTAGGATAATAGTTGAATGTAAAATGCTTTATCTGAACGAGAAATATGGGCTACAAATTATAATAGAAGTCCATGGGTCCTATTAAATATCTGGATCCGAGAGATTTGTGAGTAATCCATGTGTCTAAACTACACAAAACAAATTCTATTATATAACTTAAAGGAAAGGATATACAATGAGATATATATGATGTGGGACTTCTAAACCACTATTCTACCAATATTCTTAACACTCCTACTCAAGATGGAGCATATAAATCACATGCAATAAGCTTGAACAAGAAAGACTAAGAAACATAACATAAAAGTAAATCTCCCCAGAAAGGAACCAAAATCAACAATGTGGTAAAATGGCATCGGGATGGACATCGATGAAATGAAACGGTGTCGGGATGGACATCAGCTAAAACATTTGTGTTGGAATGATCAGCAACAACATAGACGATTTAGGAATGAATATCGGCATAAACAACTATGTAGGAATGACCATCCGCAACATGGACGGTACCGGAATGAACATCAACAGTTAGAATGAATATCAGCAACATGGAGGGTGCCGAAATGAGCATCGGCAAAGACACATGAGCTGGAATGACCATCAACGTGTCGTGATAAACATCGGCAAAACAACTGAGCTGTTGGAATGAACATTAGCAATATGAATGATACTCCCCTTAAATGAGGAACTTTTTAACACTCCCCCTCAAGATGGAGGGTGAATAACATGAATACTTTATTTTGGGAAGCACTACTGGAAAAATCGCCAATAGCAAGGGAAAAATTCCCTCGCAAAACAGCAAGATTCCCTTGCAAAAACCGTCTGCGACGGAATTTGCGAGGGAATACAGTCCCTCGCTACAACCCTCGTCGCAAATAAATTTGCAAGGGAAATTTGTTATATGACAATTCCCTCGCAAATTGCTACGGAAAAGTTCCCTTGCAAGAAAGTAAATTTCCCTCGCAAAATACAGACCCATCTACAGTGTTTTTCCGTCGCAGATTGTGAGGGAAATTTCGAGTATAATTTCCATCGCAAATTTCCGTAGCAGAAATTGCAAGGGAACATTTTGATTTTCCCTCGCAAAAGGCTACGAAATTTGCAAGGGAACATTTTGATTTTCCCTCGCAAAAGGCTACGAATTTTGCAAGGGAACGTTTTGATTTTCCCTCGCAAAAGATTACGAATTTTGCAAGGGAACGTTTTGATTTTCCCTCGCAAAAGGCTATGAATTTTGCAAGGGAACGTTTTGATTTTCCCTTGCAAAAGGTTACCAATTTTGCAAGGGAATTTAGAAAATTTCCACCACAAATTCTGTAATTAAAATAAAAAAATGTATTAAATTTTTGTTAATTTTCCTAAAAACAAGGATTTCAAATGAACATAAATACATAAATTAAGCAACAGAAATTCAAAAAAAATATTGGATAAACAATTAAATTAAAATTAAATAGTATATCAACAAAGTGAACAACAATAACCATCAAATCTAAAACTAAAATGTCACTAAAGTTCTAAACAAAATAAAACATACAAAAAATATCTGATATATCTCTGAAGTCCTAAAAGAAGTAAAACATACAAACAATAACTAGTATGCCTCTAAAGTCCTAGCAAAGTCATCATCATCATCAGGGTCATCATCCGGCGCCGGTCCCTTCGACTTGTTGCAGTTGGCTTCCTTGTCCCGCATTAAAAGTCGGAGTTGTTCTTGCATTTGTTTTATAATGTCCTCTTGCTGAGTTACCTTCTCTGTCGTAGCAAGCAATTGCTCCTGAATCTGGGAGTGGGACACCCTCATCCTTTTAAGCTCATATGCAAATACATTATCATAAAACAGTAAGTTAAATGTTTAAAATAAGATATTAATAGAATAGAGGTTGAAAACATAAAAGAATTAACTATGCATTGAGTTTACCTGCAGAAACACTGTCAACCTGGGTAGAGGGCCGCTTACTAGGCTTCAATCGGCTAGCATATCCTCCCAGCCCGACCACCCTTCCTTTCTTGTTGAATCCACCTGCAGCTGTAACCAACATGTTCCCATTATCGGAATAGGAGGAGCTGGATTGACCGTCTGTCGCCGCCGGTTCGGACCTCTCCTCTTCAAGTTTTTGATATTTATCCTGCAAGTAAAGAAAAACCAGCACACATATTGACATGTAAAATATGAAAAACCATCATAGAAAAAACAAACGTCAAATAATAAATGATCAAACCGCTATTAGCTCCACTTTGCTGCCTAACCACCGCCTTTGACCAGCTTCAAGCTGCTGGGAATGAGTTCGCTCGAAGGTAGCCCAATCAACCTTTTCAGGCGGCACTTCTCCAGAAGCTTCCTGGAAATACAAACGAAAATCATTAATTCATTAGTTGCAAGTATGAATTGTTGAATACCGAACTAGAAAACAATTTATACTTACTATCCTTTGTCGATGTTTGCTGATTGGAATCGACCCTCCAGCATATGTGGGTGTGTCCTGTTTGGCCCTATTTTCCTTATTTTGAGCAGATCTCTTTTGAAACTTTGGACAGTTTTTCCATTTTTCTTTCAATTGGGCTTTTAATGATTCACTACACCATGCGTTTTTGCCCTTCTCTCTTTTTACTTCTTACAGCTCTCTCTTTATTAATATTGCTGCAAATATTTGTATCAATATTGTGAGCAACTTATACAAATGCTATAACATTCACCGACAAACAATACCTGCCATAGCAGTGAGCTTTACCATCATTATTACAATCTTTCCTAGGACAGACAAGTTAGGAAAAACCCAGAACCCAACAATAACAAGTGGCATTAATTAACAATTCTGAATCGCAATAATAAAGTTGCCTCCAGCAATTCAAACATATATTCAAAAAAATTGATAACGTGTTGACCCAAATTAACAAGTACGCTGATATATGAACAACTTTAACAACTTTAATTGTTTCAAATTGTGATTCTATTCAACAAAACCAAACTTGAAAAGTAAAAGGATTTTATAATTCTCCTTCAAACGTAAGAATTATAATTTTATTACGCATCCTTCGATTTCTGTGCTGATGACACGCGTCTTACATATAATTTTTTCTAACACATGGATATCCAACGTGCTTTTTATTTCTACGATATGAGATTTATTTCAATTATAAAACCCAAAGTAAAATATGGTAAACTAAAATTAAAACAATTTTAAAAAAATGCAAAAAGAAAAAGAAAAGAAAACCTGTATTCCTTGTAGCGATCAAAGGAGTCACCACTCCAACCTTGAGTTTTATCTGCAGCCATCACCGAAAACGAAATCAGACACAGCGTATACAAATGAAACCAACACAGCGTATCAAATATTTGTATCTCTCTTTATTGTATACGCTGCAAGTCAGACACGGTTTCACTCTGATAAATTTTTGTCCCCTTATTGTGCAGCTGTCAACTACGTTGTCAAAGTAAGAATACGAAAAAGTAAAACAAGGTAAACAAAAACAAAAACCAAAAAAAAAAGTGAAGAGAAACTTGAAAAATCCCAAAAATCAAATTCCTCCTCATCAAAATCCGATCACACAAAACAAAACCCCCAAAGCAAGTGCTGCATAGGGAGGAATATACAGCAAAGAAGGATCAAAAGAAAGAGAATCCAAAAGGGCACAGAGATTCGTAGCGAACCTTGCAAACGTTGAGCGATGGAAGAGAGATTCAAACGAGACTGTTTTCACAGAGATGCAAACCTTGCGAACCTTGCTAACTTTCTTTCTTTCTGCTAGAGAGAGGGAACAAACCAACAGAGGGGGAGGTTGTGAGAAAAAGTTAAGCGCACTAAAGAGAGGGAAACAATAGTGGAGAAAGAGAGGGAAACTGAAAAGTGAAAACCCTATAAAAATTTGGGAGGATAACTAAAGGTACAAATAAAATAACAAAATGTGGTTTATCAAAAAAAATAAATAACAAGAATGTGATGTTTTATTAACATATACCTTTACATTTTAATAACTATTTTTTTTTCATTTTAACCATACTTCATGTTTTAATGTAAAATTTTAATTATAATTTCTTTAACGTACAATAATAATTGAAATTTCATTTAATTAAAATATTCCAAATTAATTAATTTTATTTCCAATATTTAAACTTTTTTTTACAAATTTTTACAAATTACACTAAGGAGAAAGATCCGTTTATTTTAAAATAATGGCAAAATATAATATCTTTTTTCATTAATAGTACTGATCTATGAAACACCGACACTTCAAAAGCCCTGACGTGTCGTGTCCGACACTTCCCGACACTCCAACACGCGTTATAGAAATTCAAAAAAGATTCAAAGGTTGCGTTGCATTGAGTTTTTAGTTCCAACTATTAGATTCGTTAGATTACGATTACCATTTTATTATGTTTAATATAAATATTTGGGATATCTTATGTTTCTTAGCAAAATTGATGAATATTACAAGTTTAGTTTCATTTTTTTAGCTAAATTATTGAATATTAAATATAATATACACTATACATAAATAAAAAATATTGAGGACAATCAAATGGTTGAGCAAAAAGATATTCCCCTTGGAATCTTACTTCCCAAAATATAGTAGGAATACCGTCATACTGTGTGTGAGCTCCAATCCAATGTGTCACTTTTCATTTAATTTGTACAGTGATGATGACGAGGGTGGTTGGAACAGGAATTTTTCAGACATTTTTCTCTGCTTCTCACTATTTAACAATTTTTACACACACCTTAAATATCAACAAAGTCTTATCTTTCCTATGACTAGCTAACATAGACACTACTGTCACTAGATGCACTCAATATCTACCATAAAGGATGCGACGACATATTTAATGATTTTTTCTCATACGCATGATGCGGCGACCAAATTATGCCCTTGTCCATTTTAAATTTGATTTATATATTATTTTTGAATTTTGTGAGGGAATATATTCCCTCGCAATTTGGGAGAGAATATATTCTCTCACAATTTGCGAGGGAATTTGAGAGAGAATATATTCCCTCGCAATTTGCGAGGAAATTTGAGAGAGAATATATTCCCTCGCAATTTGCGAGGGAATATATTCCCCACAATTTGCGAGGGAATTTGAGAGAGAATATATTCCCTCGCAATTTGCGAGGGAATTTGTGAGGGAAATCGTGAAATTTCAGTTGCAATTTTCAGATCCTAAATTTTGCGAGGGAACTTCCGTCGCCAATTTTTTCCCTCGCTGTTTCCGTCACAGACTTACGATTCTTGCGAGGGATTTAATTTCCCTTGCAAATTGCGACGGAATTGCAACCGAACTGCAAGGGATTCTGCGACGGCAATGTAGTAACGGAAATCTTGCCTATTTTCCCTCACAATTGTTTTTCCCTTGCAAATTCCGTCGCAATTTGCAAGGGAATTTTTCCCTCACAAATTTCCCTTGCTATTCGCGACTTTTCCGGTAGTGAAGAAAGAAGATTAAAAATGAAGCTTCACGGAACATAAGCCAGAGAAGTTGGTAGCACAACAAATCATCTGGAATGGCCATCAGTCAAAAAGCTGGTAGTACGGATGACCACGACAAACGTTGACAAAGACAATTGAACAGATCCCTCTCAAGCATTTCATCAAATAGTTGGCGAGCAACACTGGCTCCTCGTTAATGAGAGACCAAAATAATGCTAAACACAAATAAAAACACTGAAAACACAACAAACATGTGGAAATCAAATCAAAGTGGCCAGATACAAGGCTAATCAGAATAATATAACAAATAATGGAAAAGTGAAAATAGAGATCAAATCAAGGCAGATCAAACTTGAATAAAATCCACAAAAATGAAAAATAAGATCAGGAGGTGATAGGATGAGAAGCCAAAGATGCGGCAGTAGAACCGAAGCAAACTAAGAGACAAGGTGGTGCGAAAGCCACATATCCACACTAATAGGTACGGACTGGTGGTCCTACGACAATGGCATACTGGTTTGATGGCAGATCCAGTAAAACACGAACAACAAAATGTGACAATCTGTCCAACGACAGAGCACGAACAGAAATGAGGCTACGGTGGTTGCTGGCTTCGATGTTAGCAAACAACAAACGAGTAATAGCAAGAACGGAGAACACGTTCACGAACAGGATGAACCAATTGATGAACGAGGCTGGAACAGGGGCGATGATAGCACCTACAAACTGAACAGGCCAGAACGCTACAACAGTAGGGAGATCGGAACCACGAAAGTAGGCAGTAAAGTGATGGTGATGAGAACGGAGAGCATGTGGGATCTCTTATGACGGTTGGTCCTACGGTGTTGGGTAGATCGGCTCCTTCTAATTCCATTGACATACTTTTTGATCGAAAAAGTTGTCGAGAAACTTTTTCAGTTGCGAACGTGGTGGTTGTGGCTGGTGATGCTGGAAGCTAACAATGGCAGTGAAAATCCCTCGTAGAGGATGATATCTCTCTATTATCATATTAAAATTATGGAAAAGTGAAATAAGGGAAGGTAGATTAGGATTTCTCTTATTAGGCTTTGGATGCCATGTTAAATATCAAGATCTGAAAAATTTATGAGTGATCCGTGTGTCTAAACTACACAGGGGAGGTTATATTATTTAACTTAAAGGAAAGAAAATACAATGAGATATACATGATATGGGACTTCTAAAGCACTATTCTTAATAGAGAACACATAAGCAATCAAACCCAAAGCAATCCTAAAGAAATATGTAAGATGTGCATATATGTTATCCCACATATTAAAAAAAGCTTAGATCTAATTATCACCTCATCCATCCAAAGACTAAATGGAATGTACAAGCTTGCTTCTAAGTCTTAGCAATGTAGTTCATGAAGAGGCATCTCACTAAAGAGGTAAGCTTTAAAGGCCACCAAATAAGTCCATCAGAAGGCATATCAACTAAACCATCACACAAAGGCAGCCAATTGAGCCTACAAGCAGGTCATGCCGCTCATTATAATTCGAGAGGCAAATACCAAGATACATTTATCTTCTCTATATTACATATTCATTTACTCAAACACTGATTTGAGTATGAAAATGCTTTACATGTACCTATCTCTCTCTTGTTCCAATCAAATCATTGAAACTTGTAGCATCCAAATGCTATCCCAATTTACCATCCTGCTTGAAAGCCAAAGATTATGGGATTAACAAGCTTCTGCCAAAAATATTCGGAATTGGATTAGGCTCAACCTATGTGATTAGTCCCCTTATTAGGTCAACCAACATTATATTTACGATAAATTTTCAAGTATTTTCTTCAGTTATTGATTATGATTTAGTTTTGTTTGACTTAAATATTGATAAAACTAACAATTATTCGGCACATTATATAAATATTTTGAAATACAAGTGAAATATATAAAAAATTTAAGGAAAAAATAGTTTAATTTTGGAATATTATTTTCCTGATAATAAAAAATAATTAAAATATCAAAATACGGGCATTTACAATTTTCATTAAAATTCTCAAAAATTGGTTTAATTGATAAAACATGGATTAATTGGTGATTTGTAAATAGTCCATCTTGTCTAATGTCGATTGAAGAAATTCGAGTATAGTTTGAAAAAATTAAGAAAAGTAAAAAAGAACTTTTAAATGAATAACTAATTAAAGATGAAAAACATTAATGTTATTTGATATAGAAGCTCTGAAAACATGTGTCACAAATGAGAAAGACATGTAGTTATGTGAGAAGGAGACTATTGTTATTTCAGGCTTGATGACTCGAATTTGTTATATAGGGATAGATTGCTTTTTAAAGGATTGAATTTGAAAGAATTATATTTGAAGAATTAATATAAAAAATTAATTTACCTTTAAACATTACAAAAATAGGGATAGGTTATTCTGCCTACTCTTATTTTGCCTACCTTTGCCTACCCCTTTCAATATCGTTCGATTACAGTTTCGTCCATCGGTCGATATTTGTGATATAAATAAACCTTTTTTCCCCCTTTCTTTCTACTCACTTTCTCCCACACCCTTTCTATCTATCGATTTATGTAATTTACAATCTGAATTTATATTTGAATTTAAATCCAATCAATGATTGATGGCACGATAATTCTTCTGGATGAATATAATTTTCAAAATTATGATATAATTGAATACAGTAGAAATCACAAAAATACAAAAAAAAATGAAAACCACGAAGAATCCCTTCCTTTGAATCAATCCATGATTACAGTAATGTTTCTATTTTGCTGTTGAAATTTAAAATTGAATCAACTTATCTCCTTCTTCTTCTTCTTATCTTGTTTTTCACCTTGAAGTGGGGAAATCAAATCAACATGCATAATCCCATAACATAGGGCATCTAGGTTTGTTTGTTCTTGACACCCCTTTTCAATTTTTTATATAAATGCTCATAACAATGGCTGAGTTGGATGAATTGAGAAAAAAGTCTGCATCTTTTTTTATGTTGAAGATCCATTAAAGAGAGAGAAAGGATAGGAGAGAGAAAGAATGAGAGGCGGTGATGGAGATAGGAATCATTTTCTTATCTAAAAAAAAAAAAAACACTGGCTGATTATATATGAATTATGGATTGTATTCTGTTTATATGAATTATTTCTGAATCTTAAAGAAATATAATGTAACATCGTAAAAAAAAAATTAGAAAAATATAACATATAGGAATCATTATAATGCAACATCATGTTCTCTTTTTCGTTCTTGTTTGATCGAGCATGTATTTTTTATTTTGGAGGAAGTGATTTTAGTTGTCGAAATTTTAGGTCATTGTCACGGAGGAGAGAGAAAGGATGTGGGAGGAAGTGAGGAGAAAGAAAGGGGAAAAATGGTTTATTTATATCACAAATATCGACCGATGGATGAAACTGTAATCGAACAATATTGAAAGGGGTAACAAAGGTAGGCAAAATAAGAGTAGGTAGAATAACTTATCCCACAAAAAAATGTATCATTTGTGGAGGTTAATAAAACCCCCAATAATTATGTGTATTGTGGCATTCCAAGAGAACACTACATTATATTTTTAAAATTTTTCGGTTTTTATAATTTTGTAGAGGTCTTTGACCCCAAAAATATTTATAATTTTAAAATTTTTGGAAGTTTTCTAAAAATGACCGTTATAATTTTTTTAATATGTATATTTTTTCCTTTCTTTCAATGTATATTGTTTTCTTTTTTTTGTTAACCCTAATCTCAATCTTATCTCTTCACTTTTTTCGCCACAAATCTAAATCCAATGTTAATCTTAAACTTAGGGTTTGAACATCATGCTTGTGGCAGTGATTCTAGCTCCTCGTTGTTAAGCGCTGAGAGGGTTGTGCAGTATTTAGGACTCAGACATATTTTTTTTCTCTCTTTCTCTCTTAGCGATTTTCATCTTTCTTAGGGTTTCTCACATGTTCTTCTTCTTCATTTCTTTTCTTCCGTAAATTTCTCTACGAGTTATTTATTTATTCTTCTTCTTTATTTATTTATTCATTTATTTTTGCAGATTCTCGGGAAGCTTTCAAGCAATGGGAGCTTGTCCTAGATCCAACCATCAACCCTGGCCTCGGTTCCGCTCAATGCCCTCGTTGTGTCTCCCTTCTCAACCCTGATTCCGTGAGTTTGTCTACTTCTTCTTATTCACTCTTACATGTTTGTGTTTTGCGAATGAGGTGTCCGATGAATTGACTCAATGAAATTTTCTTTTTTATGATCGTGTGTGTTCAGGAAAGAGACGAGTGGACCATCATTTCTGTCTTACACGATACCATTGCCGTCGTGAGCTCCTCTCTTCTTACCTGTGATTAGAATATATTAATGGTGATATTCGTTTCGCGATTAGTTTTGATTTGAATTTAGAAACTCATGGATTTTGAAGTGATTGTATCAGATATTTGGGTGGCTTCATATTTGTCAAGTAAGTCCACTACCCAAAGCAAGATTTTCATGATAAAGTGCCTAAAAGTTAGAATACACAACTTTCTTTCTTTATTGTTGCTGCTAGTTTCTAAACAATTAAAAAGCACCAAGTCTGTATACATGAATTGAAAGTTCCAAAACAATTAAAGAGGTACACATGTCTAATGTTTTTCAAGAGAACCCATAGTCAACCTGCCTAAATCTAGGGGTCATAACAAAATATGTCATCTTCACAATTCTGAAATCTGACTATTTACTTATTAAAGTTTAAAATTATTAATGGTTGACCCATAATTACGCTTTAGAAGTCCGTAAAGATTAGAGAACAAATGAATCTCAGAAATAACAAAAATAAAGAGAGAGGATCTAGGCCTGATCTATAAATTGCATTGATACTTTGGATTGGCATTTTATACAGATATGTCTAAATCAAATCCTTTACACTAAGGAACAGTATCTGACCAATAATAGTTGCATACCGTATATTCTAAGTCATACTTGAAATTGTTCCATTTCTTGTTATTCTAATTGTAGTGTGAACCTGATTCTAAAATTAGTTTAAATGTAAGTTGGGGCATCAATAAGTTTACACCAAATTTTTATTTTTATTTTATAGACCTTATATATTATCGAATTCATAAGGGTTGTTTTAGCTTTGAAAAAAAAAATTATAATATAGCCTTTTCATTGGGAATTGTTCATTAATCGTTTGGTTGTAGGGTTACTATATCTTCAAAATCTTCTTAAGGGACCGAAGTGGTTGCCGTTTGTAGTTGGTGTAACTAGACCTTAATTGACTCTTGAGTTCCCTTTGTGAATTACAATTACTTGGCTTTATGTTTTGTTGATGCCTAGAATAGACATGTCATAGAAGTTGGTTTCAAGTTCTTTACGCTTTCCTTTTGTGTTTATGAGATTAGGAAACTGATGTAACATAGATATTGGTCATATTCTATAGTTAACCTACTTATTTTCTTATTTGTTCATAGCTCCCTCCATTGTTGATATGTTCTGGAGCAAGTGTTGCATATGGAGGTAACTTTTGTATTAGGTTTACATTAAGGCATTTGAGTTTTAATAGTGCCCACAGTAGAATTTCTATACTTCATACTTCTTTTTTTCCGAAATTTCCTAGCATCAACACAACATAAAACCGAGAGATTTGATGTAGTAACTAGAGGAATTAACAAGCAATACTTATAGAATGTTTAGTCCACAGAATCAAATTATGCATGATCAAAATGGTAATATGTGGAAATGGAATAACCATTTCTAATCCAAAGTATGGTTTTGTTAGCTATTTATTCAATTCCATCAAGTCCCACCCACCGTTGGTTGGTCATCATCTGGCACAAGTGATATGCCTACTTGGTCTGTTTTCTCTTTCACCAGGTAGGGCAAGGTAGAAATTATTTTTTTTCTTTTTTCATTTTTTTTTTTTTTTTGATATCTAAACGTCACCTTCAGTACGTGTAAAAAATTGGGAAAGGTAAAAAAGTTAAAACAGATATAAGTAAATTATAAAGGGTGTCCCTAGTGCATGAGATTCCCAACAGCCTGATGTGATGAGGGTTCAGCCAAAGAAAAATATCAAGATGACAAGTATGTTAAAAAAACGTGTAGTCAAAAAAGAACTTCATGGAGGCTATGGCAAATTCTCATCAATAAATCGCTATTTGCTTTATGAAAATTCCTACAATATCCAACTTTCGAGTTTCACATGCATAACAGCCCGAATTTTTATCCTGGGTCTTTATCCCGGATTGGGAGCCTTGGAAGCAATCTTTTATTGTAAAGCTTTTAGGGAAGAGGATTTCTCTCAACTTTATGAAAAAAAGAAGAAGATTAGAAAACATGTGGGCAAGAGATGGGAAGATTTTTGTGACATATCTTGAGAATGACTTTTTTCTGGTGAGATTTCAAAGGAAAGAGGATATAGATTTTGCTCTTACGGCTGGGCCATGGATCATCTTTGATCACTATTTGTCTATTAGAGCTTGGGAACCTGATTTTCAACCTTTCCAGGCGTCCATCAATAGAGTCATGGCTTGGGTTTGTCTTCCAGGATTTCCCTTGGAATATATTAATACTCATCTTCTGAAGAGTGTAGGGAGCTGGCTTGGTAAATTTATCCGATTAGATGCAGCAACTACGAATCTAGCAAAGGGAAACTTTGCTAGAATTTGTAATGAGGTTGATTTGAGTCAGCCACGTAAGGCTGAATATTATATTGAGGGATGATATAAACAGCTCAAATATGAGGGGGCTTCATTTAATATATTTCGCTTGTGGACAATATGGCCACAAATTTGAGGGGTGTCCTTTTATTGTCCACTGCGTGACTAAAACTGTTGTTAATGACTTGGAAAATGAGTGTGATAGATCTAAATCTAAATCTAGGTCTGATGATGAAGGGACTTCTAAATCTAAATCTAGATCAAAAGGGAAAAGAGGAAAGATGTGGCAACGGAAGTTGCAAAGTTAGATTCTAAGGCTAATTTGAAGCACATTAAGCTTTATGAAGAAGTTGAAGATTCGCTTGATCAGCAGGAAGTTGCTAAGACTGTTAGTCTACAATTGACAGTCAAGTATAGGGTGAACGAGTTGGTACTCAGTATTATGAAGTTGGTGGGGTTGTAGGAAAAGAAAAAGTGAAGAAAGGGAAGGACAACGTGGTTCTTGTGGAGATAGACAAGGCTTTTATTTTATTAGGGGGTGGCTTAAGTGAAAAATTGAATGAGATGCCGAGTAATTGGGATGGGAATTTCGATTCTTGCATAAGGGATCAGAAGTATTCTCAGGTTTGTAGGGAGGTCAGCGGGGCTGGGTTCAGTTCTGTGGCTAAGATGAATATTGAGGATCAAGCTTCTAATGTAATTGATAGTTTGAAGGAGAAAGTATTAGGAACCTATGTTGTTATCGATTATATTGTTCATGTGGTTCAAGAATCTGTTCCTCCTGATCTCAAACCACAACGTTCTCTAGGCAGATGAACTTCTTCCAAAGGGAATGAGAGTAGAGTTTCAAAAGTGAAAGGACCTTTATCACAGGTACAAAAGAAACCTGTCACAAAATAATCTCATTTTTGATGTCTCTGGTTTTTTGGAATTGTAGAGGGGCGACCAAACCCAATATTGGTCGTAATCTTATGATGACGGTGTCTAAATATGACATTGGTATGGTGGTTTTATTATAAACTCGTAGAAGTAGTGATAGATGTGGGAGGATTTTGAGAAAAATCAAATTTGATAATATGATTGTTGAAGAAGCAAATGGGTTTGTTAGTGGCATTTGGGTCTCATGGGACTCTAAAACAATGTCGATGCAAGCTATTTCTCAGGGAATGCAATTTATCCACATGCATGTAAAGTCGGGGTGACATCCTCTGGAGTTCTTCCTATCCATTGCACTTTGACCATAGGAATCATCTTGCTCCTAAGATTCTTCTCGCCACGATCGAGAATCTTGAGTGATACGACGAGAGTCTTTAGGTTCTCCCGAACCTCCACATCATCCGGTTGCACCACGTGCGAAGGATCCGCTATGTACCTCCGAAGCTGAGACACGTGAAACACGTCGTGGATTTTGGTCAAGTTCGGCGGTAAGGCAAGCCAGTAGGCAACAAGTCCTATCCTACCAAGAATTTGGTACGGCCCTATGAACCTCGGGCTAAGCTTCCTCACTCCGAGAGCTCGACCAACACCAGTGACAGGTGAAAGTCTCTCAAACACGTGTTCACCCTCACTGAACTCTAGTGGCCGATGCTTAACATCGTAATAACTCTTTTGGCAATTCTGCGCCTGCTTCAGCTTCTCTCTGATCATCTGGATCTGCTAGGTGGTATCTTGGACAAAGTCCAAGCCAAATAACTCCTTATCTCCAACCTCAGACCAACAGGTAGGAGTCCGACACCTCCTACCATACAGTGCATCGTAGGGTGCCATGCCCGGCTAGCATGAAAACTGTTGTTATACAAAAACTCAACCAATGGTAGGTACCGATCCCATGTTGAGCCCTTCTCCAGTGTGCAAGCCCTCAACATGTCCTCCAATGTCTGGATGGTCCGCTCAGTCTGTCCATCAGTCTGAGGGTGATAAGTTGAGCTCAATCTCAACTGAGTACCAAAAGCTCCCTGCAGCGCCTCCCAGAACCGAGATGTGAACTTTGGGTCCCTATCACTAATGATAATCTTAGGCACCCCGTGAAGCCTCACAATCTCGCGAACATATATTCTGGCCAACTGCTCAGTAGTGAAACTCACCTTTACCGGAAGAAAATGGGCAGACTTAGTCAATCTGTCCACAATGACCCAGATGGAGTCACAACAATCCTGAGTCATAGGCAATCCTACTACGAAGTCCATGGAAATGCTTTCTCATTTCCACTGTGGTATCTCAAGAGGTTGAAGCTTATCAGACGGTTTCTGGTGTTGAATCTTCACTTTCTGGCATATCAAACACTTGGACACGAACACAGCTATATCTTTCTTCATGCCCGGCCACCAGAAATTCCTCTTCAAGTCTTGATATATCTTTGTAGCTCCTGGGTGGACAGTGAATTGGCCCTTATGAGCCTCTGTCATCACCTCTTCATTCAATGGGCCTCAGGGAATCACAATCCTCTTCTGGAACATCAATAATCCCTCCTCATTCCAAGCTACACTATCTTGGTTTTTCACATAATAAAGGCACTCTTTTTGCACCTGTGCATCTTTAATTTTCTTCATCGGTTCATTTTCAACTCTAGCAGTCTCCATCTCGAGAAGTACACCCCGAAACAAGGAAGTCACTGTCAGATCTTGAAACTTCTCAATCACATCATAGTCACCCATCGTCAAACTGGATAGGCTCACGGATTTCCGACTCAAAGCATCAGTTACCATATTGGCCTTGCCAGGATGGTACTTCAACTCAAAGTCATAGTCCTTCAGGAACTCCATCCATCTCCTTTGTCTCATGTTCAGCTCCTTCTGATCAAACAGGTACTTTAAACTCTTGTGGTCACTAAACAAGGCAAACTTCTTGCCATATAGGTAATGCCTCCAAATCTTAAAGGCAAACATAATCGCAGCCAACTCCAAATCATGAGTCGGGTAGTTTTCCTCATGAGGCTTCAACTGCCTCAAAGCATAAGCAATCACTCTGCCCGTCTGCATTAGCACACAGCCCGGACCCTTGCCAGAAGCATCACAATACAACTCAATCTGCTCAGGAGGATCTGGAAGGACCAACACTGGTGCAGTTGTCAGTCTCTCCTTCAACTCCTGAAAGCACTCCTCACACTCGTGAGTCCACACAAAAGCAGTCTACTTTCGGGTAAGGCGAGTCAATGGCAGCACCATCTTGGAGAATCCCTCAATGAACCTCTTGTAGTACCCAGCCAAACCCAAGAAACTCCTAACCGTCTCCCAATCCAACACTATCTTAATCTTGTTGGGATCTACTGCAACTCCCTCTGCAGAAATCACATGCCCAAGGGATTTCACCGACTTGAGCCAAAACTCACACTTTGAAGGCTTAGCATAAAGCTTTTTCTCCTTCAGAACATGTAACCAATGTTGTCAAACTCGAGTTTCTACATAGAAACAGATAGGGGTGGTAAAAACGTAAAACGTAGAAACGACACGAAACATACAGTTTCCACTTTCTATCACTTATGGTCAAGATACAAAATTATGTATGTGCATATTAAAAAAAATCACATAATGAACATGTGTGTTGACTCACTTATCTATCTAAAAAGGAAAATTACTTTTCTTAACCAAGTAACAAAGTTATAAATAGTGATAATTAACAAGTAATGGATAACCAATATGCTCTAAATGCTTTATAGACTCTGCCGATGTTTGATCATCGCTCATCAGGATATAATTTCACTTCTTTCAATGCACAAAATGATTTAAAAACACAAAACGATTCTCATAGCATAACTTATAATAGAATTGCAACTTTATAAGACATAATTGTAAAAAAAAAAAAAAAAAAAACATATATCCAAACAAAAGATATTAAGATATTGTGAATATGATTTAGGGAAAATGAAAATTAGGTTTTTTCTTATGTTTTTTTATTAAAATTTTAGTTTTAAGTAAAAACAGTCAAAACGGTAAAAACATAAGTTTTTACCGTTTTTACGTTTTTATGCGGCATTTCTACCAGTTTTTACCAAGGACAATTTTTACTTGAGTTTTAACACGCATCATTCTCGTAAAAACGTAAGTTTTTACGTTTGTACACTAGTTTTTGACAACAATGCCTGTAACACAATCCTCAAGTGCTCCACATGCTTCTCCTCTGTCTTGGAGTAAATCAAGATATCGTTGATGAAGACGATCACAAACCGATCCAAATGGGGCTGGAAAACACGGTTCAGGTAATCCATGAACACTGCGGGTGCATTGGTGAGTCCAAACGGGATCACCAAATACTCATAATGATCGTATCTTGAACGAAGCGCGGTCTTGGGGACATCCTCCGGCTTCACCCGGATCTGATGGTATCCGGACCGAAGATGAATCTTGGAATACACGCAAGCGCCCCTAAGTTGATCCAACAGATCATCAATACGAGGAAGGGGATACTTGTTCTTGATTGTCACCTTGTTCTGTTATCTGTAGTCGGTGCACAATCACATAGTCTTATCTTTCTCTTTAACAAAAATAACTGGTGCTCCCCATGAAGACACACTCGGTCGGATGAAGTCTTTCGCTGAAAGATCCTCAATATGCTTCTTCAGCTCTGCTAACTCTGGTGGAGACATCCGGTATGGAGCTAATGAAATCGACCCCACACCAGGCAATAGATCAATGGAGAACTCTATCTCCCTCTGGCGGAAACTCAAGAAACTCATCGAGGAGTTCCCTCACCACAGAAATGCCAGTGATATCCTCCTGTGTCCCACTCTCCAAACCTCCCAACATGACATATCCAAATGCCCCTGCTCTCAAGGCTGTCCTAGCCCGCAGCACTGAAATATAAGGCGAGGAACTAGCAGTGGAATCATACGGAAACATCACCACTCGCTTTGCACAACAATCAATCATCACACAATTTCTGGAAAACCAGTCCATATCCAGGATGATCTCCAAATTAGCCATTGGCAATCCTATTAGATCTACCGAAAAATCACGGCCATCCCACTGAAACACAACATCTCGATGTACACTGGAAGTATCACACTTTTCTCCGGTGGCGGTAGTCACCTGCAACGGTGGAGAAATCACAGACATAGGCAACTCAAGCCCTACAACAATCTGGGTCGCGATGAAAGAATGTGTAGCCCCGGAATCAAATAATACATCAATAGCAGAACCACCAATGGTAACGGTACCTCTCACAAGGTTTGAAGCTCTGTCCGACTACTGGCGATCCAAGGTATAAACACGGCTATTGGCTGGTGGCACAACAGGTGCCGCTGTAGGTGCAGTAGGAATCATCTACAATGGAATCGCCTAAACTGCTGCAACTCTCGTAGTAGATGATGGACAGTTCCTGGCATAGTGGCCCTCCTTGCCACAGTGAAAGCAAATGACATGCCCGGTGGCACACGGTCCAACATAAAATTTCCCACATCCCGTAGGGAGTAGGAGGTCTAGCTGCACTCCCCTGAGTCGCTGTCCTCTTGAACTGATTTGGCACCTGTCTAGCAGCCAACTACTTTCCCTTACCTTTACTTCCAAACTTCCTGTCCTTCCAGGAAGTGGAACTACTAGTTCCCTTAACCTCAACTACCTTGGCCCTCTTGGCCTTGATCACTATTCAAACATCCTCAATATCGCGGAACTGTTGAGCCAACGTGCCAAAATCTCTGGATGCCGCTCTGACAATCCTATCAGCTATATCCTCATTATATATTTTAAAGTCACATATAATTTAAAAAATTAAATGTAATTATAAGTGTAATTTTAATTTGATTTTAAGTATATATATTCAATTCTTTGGTTATACTTATTTATAATTTTTATATTGGTTATACAAATATATTTAAAATGTTTATGTTAAATTTGTTTTAAAAATACTTGAATGGAAACTTTTTCCTTTATTATGTTTTAAGTCAAAATTTTAATTTATTTTCTTTTAAAGTATAAATATGTCATTTCTTATTATTTAGCGTTTAAGTTTCAAATTTCTTATATATATATTTTCTCCCACTGCAGAAACATTAAATGCTGAGCTCTTTTCACATCCATCAAGTTCAAAATTCAAATTTAAAAAGTTTGAATATTAAATATTAAATATTTTTCCACCCGATAGACATAAGAATAATAATTATTAATAGGCTTAACAATTTACCATGTATAAAGTTATGGGATACATTAAAATAGTCTATAAAATACTTAATGGCAAACGTCTTTTTACGATGCATGGGTTAGATGAACACTAATCAGTAAATGATCTTTTAGTTTTATAATAATTAAATTTTTATGATTTATTTTTTACAAAATGATAAATATCATTTTTCTTATTTAAATTCTTTTGTGTTTATTATACATATTTTTTGAAAATTTAATTTCTTATCTTTTAGTTTATAATTTTGTATTGGTTAAACATGTATATTTAAAACGCTTGAGTTAATTCTTTTAAGTAAAAATCCTTATATGCAACCTTTTTTTTATTATTTTTCAAGTTAAATTTTTAATTTATTTTCTCTTAAAATATAAACATTTCATTTTTCATTTTTAATTTAAATTACAATTTAAATTGTTTTTTCAACTATGCATATATTTGTATAATTATAAATATTTTTTTAGTTTAATCTATAATTTTATATTAAACTTAAATTTATTATATTTATCTTTTTTCCTAGTGCAAAAGTATTAAATGCTAAACTCTTTTCCCACCATTCAAGTTTAAAATTCAAAATTAAAAAAAATCAATTTTGAATATTAAATATTTTTTCACCTAATAGACATAATAATAATTATTATTAATAGGTTATCTATAAAAATAAAAATTATTAATAGGCTTAGCAAATTTCCATGTAGAAAGTAGTGAGAAACATTAAAATAGTTTGTAAGATATTTAATGACTAACATATTTTTACGATGCAAGAGTTGAATGGTACTGAATGGTCATTCATTTTTATAATATTTAAAATTTTATAATATATTTTTTTACAGAATGATATATGTCATTTTATTTATTTAAATTTAAAATTTAAGATATTTTGTATTTTACATTTGTCTCTTTTAATCTATAATTTTATATTTTTTATATTAGTTATTATATGTTCATCTAATAGAAGAGTAGCTTGAGAAGATGATAAAGATAAACAAATAGAAAAGAGAAGAAACATGTGCGCAAAAACTAATTACCAAATGAAAATACCTAGTAACACATCCTATTTATAAAAAAAATAATTTCATATTTTAATAATTAAGCCCAATGGGATATTTAAAAATTTATGTTAATATTTACCAAAAAAATTGTTACTTTTTTCTTTAAAAAATACTTGTACATAAAGTATTGGTTTTTTTTTTCACTCAATAACATTTTACTATCTTTAAATTTTAAATCTTTCGATTCTCAGTACTTTACAATATTATTGAATTTATAACTATAATTTTCTTAAACCGGTAGAGCATTTTATGGTTAAGAAGAAAAATGCTTTTAATTTAGTTTTTTAGTTTTTTTAAAATTGGTTATATATATATATATTGCTAAAAGTTTATACATTTGCATTTAAAATGTTTATGTTAAACATTTAAAAAAAGGTAATTGCATGAATTTTTTATATTATTATATTTTGAAATTGAATATTTTGGAATTATTTTTTTCAAAAAAGACTTGTTGGCTTCTAGAATATTCATTTTTTATAGGACGCTAGTTTCAAGGCTAATTATGATAAATTTATTGGAAGATAAAAAGTTTCATAAGCTGTGTTATATTTTGGAATGAAAGAGCCACAAATTTCTCTTATGGTTCATATTCCTAATATGAGCATGCGAAGTAGAGCTTTCCAGTACCTAATTGCATTGTGTAACACTCCATTCTAGAACCGGTTTTTTACCATTACGTACGGCATTAAGTGCAGTTACAATCACAAAGTTGAATTAAAATAAGGATAAACTTTTCCCTATTTATTTATAAATGTTTTTATTTAAAATCAATTCCGTAATTCAAAACAATTCCTATAATGTGATTATAACTTAAACTACATGTGGAATTCTTATTGTAGGTCTTACTTATGCCAAACATTACTACTACCATAGTGTGCCAAGTAGTCCCCTTAGACCACCAAGGCTTAAAACTCACCTTTTATTGTTCTTAAATGCTAAACGTATACACTCTTTATTTATTTAAGAAATTATTATACTACTCTTATGGTCTCCGTTTTTTCAATATAATATAGGATTTTTCATTAGCTACAAGTGGGTTCAAACCGCGCTCAAATTAGAGCACCGTAGCCCAAGTTATGAGATTTCTAAGAAATTGGATGTTGAAATCCCTAGGACCCCCACGCGGCCACGCTCATAGCGTGAGAAGTCAGAGAGGTTGACGCTCATAGCGTGAATCTCACGCTCATAGTGTGAGCAGTCAGAGAGGTTGACGCTCATAGCGTGAATCTCACGCTCATAACGCCGCAGTTCTGGAGCAAGCACCCAAAATAGGGCAATTTGACCTCCTTTGGTATTTCATCCAAAACTTTAGTTGTACTCATCCAAATTACACAATCTTTGTCTCATTGGAAAGCTAAGAAAAATGTCTACAACTTCAATCAAGAATCAAGGGTCCAAATCTATTATATAGGATATGAAATCTGGACAACAAAATAGGATATCTTTATTCTTAATTGGGTTTTCAACCTAAAGGACTTCTTTCACCTAATTGATATCATATAATCCTTTCAATACATGAATTCTAGTCTTTCTAGGTACTCATACACTGAAAGAAGCATGCATACCATTTCATCATACATAATTCTCAATTAATTACAACATTACATCATTGCAACATGTCTTAATTACAATTCATGGGACTTAGCTACAAGACACTATGATCAAATCTTTGGCTCCCATCAACAAAAGAGATACCAAAGAAAATGAGCATAGGCTAAGTCCATCAAAATAGAATATGACATACATTTAACAATTAGCTTTCAATGATCAATCCTATACATATAATCTACAAAATGGCATGCTTAATCTCAATGATGCAACTTTTTATGTATCAACTACTGCAAATATGGCCACTTGCCACCGGAGGCTCCTGCAACATCCTTGCCTGAAAGGGGGTCCCCATAACACGGGGTGAGATATACAAATATATCACAGTAAACCAGGGGCCCTTGGAGCATCTTTCCACCCCACAGTTCAATCACAATGTAATAGCAATAACAATAAATAATGCAGTAAATACATATCCATGCAGTGTGTAAACAAACATCTCCAGGAGAAATCCCTCGAGCTCTTGTTGTCCTAAGGATACTCAGATGCAAATAGTCCTACTGGCCAGCTAAACTACTAAGTATGATTTACACATCGTCATGCCACATACCAACATAGGGAAACACCATCGTATGCCACACCAAATGCATACACATACGTATAACAAAGCATTAAACTATTTCATTGCATTTATATACACTATCAGCAACCACTACCCATTCAGGGCTTGGTGGAACAATAACCTTTGCTCACCAACACGTTTTTGCCACCAATTACAATAATCAATTCACAAGCAGCCACCTATTCCAATGAGCTAATCAATCTCCATAGCTCCCTCCAATGGTTGGTCACTCAAGGGTGATCCAATTGCCTCAATCCTAACCATCACATGGATACAATCAATAACCAACCAAACCAAATCATTGATTACTAATGCAAGCCAATCCATAATCAAGTGCATAATCTTGTAATTTTCAAAACAAAATCATATGACTATCTAAACTCATTTTCACCGATTAAATGTCATTCCTAGCATTTTTCACGACATACACTAAGCCTCATTCTTCCTTGAACATAGCCAGTCTACTCACATTATCATAAAACCCTAAAAACACTATTAATCATCTTCCTCAATCATACATTCTCCATGAAAACAAGGTTCAAGGAGTAGAATCTTACCACAAATGGTTACACAACCACGTAATGTGGATCCCCTAAGCTCTCCTTGAAGGAAATGTCTTCAAACTCCTTCATAAACCATGCGGGTCAAATCTTGGAATTAAGAAACCTTCCACCACAATGTTTCCCACTCAAAACCAAGCTAGGATTATGAAGGAGGATGAGATTTGGAGTGGTTGGGGCTTTGGAATCAAGGAAAACGGTTAAGGATTGAAGGATCAAGGGTTTGGGGTTTCAAGTTTGTCTTATCCCTTTCTCTCTTCTCCTATGCTCGACGGATGGGTGGGGAAATGAAGTGGGTTGTTTGTGTTTTTGGCTTAACTTATATTAAGTGGCTTTAAGCGGGTATTAGCTCATCTATCTATTCAACTCCATTCACCACCAAACTTTACCCAAAGGTCTGGAATATTTTTCTAGGAATATTTTCACTTCCATTTTTATATTTTGGGTACATTTTCCTACACCCATTTATACCCCTTAATTTTCACTGAGTACACTTTTTCACCTCCAAAGTGACCCCAATTAAATTAATTAGGCCATATACTCAATTTTACTCACTAATACATGCTTAATTATCTAATCACATGTAATTTACTAATTAATTAGACTAGGGCTATTATAGTCACCCTACCTTTTAGCGATTTTGTCCACAAAATCAAGAACATACCTGTCCTTAAATTCAGGATATTGCCGGAGAAGCTCGTCCTCTTGCTCCCAAGTGAACTCTTCAAGCGTCCATCCTTCCCATTGAACTTTCACCATAGGAATAGATTTATTCCTCAGCCTCTTCTCATCTCGCTCGAGTATTTTCAGTGGCCCAATAGGGGTTTTCAAATTTTCCCAAATCTTAACATCATCAGGTTGAACCACATGAGAAGGATCAGCTACATATCTCCTTAGCTGAGAAACATGGAATACGTCATGCAAATTGGATAGTTGAGGAGGCAAGGCAAGCTGGTAGGCAACCAGTCCTACCCTACAAAGAATCTGGTAGGGTCCAATAAATCTCGGACTCAGCTTCCTCACTCCAAGGGTTCGTCCAACACCCGTAACTGGCGACAACTTTAAAAATACATGATCTCCCTCCTCAAACTCTAGAGGCTGATGCTTGAGATCATAATAACTCTTTTGGAGATCTTGAGCCTTTTTCAGACGATCCGTAATCATTTTAATTTGCTCAGTGGTCTCCTGAACAAAATCCAATCCAAATCGCTCTGTGTCCCCAACATCTGACCAGCAAGTAGGTATCCTACACTTGCGACCATACAAGGCCTCGTAGGGAGCCATACCCAGACTAGCATGAAAACTATTATTATATGAAAACTCAACCAACGGGAGATATCGATCCCATACAGTACCCCGCTCCAGGGTGCATGCCCTCAACATATCCTCCAACGTCTGAATGGTCCTCTTTGTCTGACCATCCGTCTATGGGTGATAGGCAGTGCTCAGTCTCAACTGAGCGCCAAGAGCCTCCTGCAATGCTCCACAGAAGCGAGAAGTGAACTTCGGGTCCCGGTCACTAACAACGCTCTCAGGCACCCCATGAAGCCTCACAATCTCCTTCACATAGAGTCTAGTCAATCTCTCCGCAGAGAAATCTACCCCGTATTGGCAAAAAGTGTGCGGACTTTGTCAATCTATCAATTACCCATATAGAATCATAACTAGTTGGTGTTCGCGGTAAACCAACTACGAAATCCATGGAGATACTCTCTCATTTCCATTCAGGAACATCCAGAGGTTGCAACATACCATGAGGCTTTTGATGCTCAATTTTGACCTTCTGACAAACGAGACACTTAGAGACAAATTCGACAATGTCTTTCTTCATACCAGGCCACCAGAAATTAATCTTTAGGTCCTGATACATCTTTGTAGCTCCCAGATGGACTGTGAATTGACCCTTATGGGCCTCTGTCATTACTTACTCTGTCAACTGTCTGGCATGCTTCTGACAACTGTCGCATCTTTTGACATGTTCTTTGGAATTTGCTTCCATAGTCGGCCAGTAATAACCAGCTCTGAGGGCCTTTCTAGCCAAAGCTTTACCCTCATGTGTTGGCCATTGATTCCTTCGTGTATCTCGGCCAGCACACATTCTGCTTCCTCTAAGTTCAAGCATTTCAGTATAGGGATATGCAACCCCTTTCTATGCAGCTGAACTTCCACTATTGTATATTGCGTTGCATCTCGGATCAGCCTCCTGGACTCCAATGGGTCCTTAGGGAATGTTCCTTTCTCAAGGTATTCCACTGTGGGTTGTCTCCAGTCATTTGTTGAGGTGACTATCTGTTGTGCAATTTGCAATCAATTAAATCAATCACACAAATATGCAAGTGCACGTGTCACAAGTAATAAAGGGATGTGTGAGTCCAAGTATCATTCCCACGGAGATAAGTGTCAAGTAATGATTATTTAGGTGAAGAATGTAGGTAAAATGATTGATTGTGATGATTGGATTTGTAAAATAAAAGACAATTAAATTTAAGAAAACAGTAAACTAAAATAATAGGTATTAAGATGATGGATGAGATATAGGTCATGATCAATTTCCCTGATACAGCAATACTGAATTGATGCTTTAACAATGCTATATCAATGTTTAACTAATAACCGAACACTAAAGTATGCTGGGGCTTTTGGCCATCCTAACATATATACCCAATAACTAATTCCCATATCTCTATGGCCAAACTAATCACTGAATTGTTCAAATTCAAGTTCAAGGTTATGTGTTGTGAATGATCTCTCTACCCACGACTTAATCAAGTTATAATTAACCTAATTAATCCACACAATTCAACAAGGGTCTAGATTCGGAAACCTCTAGGCCCCAACCTCCTCAATATCATATATGTATCTCTCGACATGCACACATGAATAAGATTAAGCAAACTCGTTGAATAACAAATTAAACATTAACATAAACAAAGTTTAGGCATACATCTCAATGTTATAGCATAGGTACTTTATCACCTAACCTATAGAGCAATTTAACTTATGATGGAATTAAATAAAACAGAGAAAAGGAAGAAAGAATTCATTAGAAAACAGAAAAGAGGATGAAAACGAATGCTGCAGGAAAACGTCGTCACTGCTTTGCTCTAGCACTGCTCCAGCAGCTCTTCCTCCTCTAAGAACCTTACTTTCTCTCTCTAAAACATTCCCACTTGCTTCTGACTTCTCGAACCTTCAACCTCTCTGAACTGTCCTCCAAACTGTCGTGTGTTAATCTGTGGAGGACTCCTCTTTATATAGGAAAGCGATTGGATAATTGGGCTTTAGAGTTAGGAGTGAAAATCCATGAATCTTGTTGCTGCAGCCTTATCGTATCCTTAGATTCTTGGCCTGTTGGCACTTTCT
This sequence comes from Gastrolobium villosum, assembly GCA_032173675.1. Classification (NCBI taxonomy): domain Eukaryota; kingdom Viridiplantae; phylum Streptophyta; class Magnoliopsida; order Fabales; family Fabaceae; genus Gastrolobium; species Gastrolobium villosum. Next base: position 31,440 of record JAVKPL010010025.1, read on the forward strand.
TTGATAAGATCTTGATCTTTTTGGATTTCTTGTGCCAATGTTGTTGACCGAATGTGAGTTTTTTTCCTTGTTCTTTGGGATTTTGGGATAAGACTCAATCTTTGAATATCGTCCTTGATCCTTGTGATTTTGGGATAAGATTAAATCTTCAGAAACGTCTCTTGCTTGCTGGTGGACAAGCAGCGTCTTGTACTATTGTAGGTTGTAGACGTATGTAATTCCTGCATGTTTTCTGGCCAGTAGGATTCTGACACATTTGAAATGATTATATGCTGCATTTCACAGGTTTTGGAACTTATACTGTTTTACTGTTTTTAGAAACTTATATTGCACATGTAAGTGAGTTTGGGGTGGAGAGATACTGGAGGACCCCTTGTCTTACTGAGATTTCTTTTTAGAGATCTCACCCCACTTTTGGGGCACATTTTCAGGTTCAGGTACCTCAGAGATTGAGACCTCTGGCGGTAGGAGGCCGGAGATATATGATGTTGTGCTGTTATTCTTGGCTGTTGATCATGATTTATTGCCATTATATTGTTATTTGAGTTGAGACTATGTTGGGCTTTGTTGCCTTATTTGGTGAGCATGTGGGTTGTCCATGCCACATTGATTATGCTATGTTTATTTAGACTCGTGATGTATAATGAATCAGGATATTGTCATGTCTACGTGTTGTAGTTCCATGACTAGATACATGTGTATATATATATAGGGAAAAATGTTTATCCTTTTAAATGACACAACTTATATCCTTTTACTCTTACAAAGAGGTGGGACCCACACCTTTATTTTTTTTGTAAACTCTCTCTTCTCCTTTATCTATCTCTTTCTCTCTCTTAAAATGACACAACTTTACATCCTTTAAAATGACACAAACTTTACCCATATATATATACATATATATATGTATATATATATATATATGTACATATATATTACATATATATGTACATGTACATAGATATGTATATATATGTACATATATATACATATCTATGTACATGTACATATATATGTATATATATATGTACATATATATATATATATATATACATATATATATATGTACATGTATATATATGTATATCTATATATACATATACATATATATGCATGTATATGTACATATACATATATATGTACATGTATATATATATATATATATATATATGTATATATTGTATATACATATATATGTATGTACACATGTATGTACATATATGTACACATGTATGTACATATATACATACTATGTACATACATATGTATATATATATGTACACATATGTACATATATATACATATGTATTTACATATACATATATATGTACATGTATACATATATATGTATATATATACATATGTATGTACATATACATATACATATACATAGTATATATATGTATATACATATGTACATATATATACATGTATATATATATATGTACATATATATATGTATATACAATATATATATATGTATCTATATATATATATATATGTATATACATATATATGTACATATATATATGTATATATATGTATATATACATATGTACATATATATATATATATATAAATACATATGTACATATATATAGAAGAATTTGATAAAAAATTAAAACCTATACAGCCAAAACCAAAGAAACAAAAACAATCTTGTAGTTTTTTAGTTTATAAAAATGAATAATACATCTTTTCCTGGAACTAGTAGAACTATTATAGATCAACCTAGAAAAAGTACTAGTTTTAGATCACCTCTTGAGATATTCAATATTAAAAATAAAGATAAAATAAAATTAGAAGAAGAAATAGATATAGATAAAAATATAGAACAATTTAGAGAATCTGCTTTAAAAATATTAGAACCTAAAAGACTTTACGAAGTAGGAAGATTTGCTATGAACACAGGTCTTTTTAGAAATTATTCAGAGGAACAAGTATCATGTGTAGGAGATCAAGTAGTAGTTTTAGATTGTATGAGTATAAAAGCCAAAGAACAGTTAAAAAAATCCCATAAAAATTATATTCATACAGGATTATTTATTATTGGAGTAAAAGGATTAATAAGAAGTAAGACAGGATGTAAAGTTTTAGTAACTCTCTTTGACAAAAGATGGGGTAAAGATGTACAAAGATCACTAATATCTTTAACAGAAGTAGATTTAAATAGTGATGTAGGACTTTTTTACTGCACTCCCAATATGACATTATCCATAGAAGACTTTTGTAAAAATATTAAAATAGGAATACAAACTAAGGGATTTGAGGAATTTATAAGTGGAAGTAATTTAGTAATTACAATAGGATTTATAGGAAAAACTATGCAAAATATAAGTATTAATTATAAGGTAAAAATAAATGATGTAATAGAATATATATCAAGTAAAAATATTAAAATGATAAAACTTAAAGAAATATCTTCCCAAGAATTAGCAGGATTAGAATGGAACACTAGTAAGTTCTTTGGGGACAAGGAAAATAGTGATATCTTAGTACCAGAAAATGGAGTATTCTATAGTGATGGAAGAGGAGAAACTTATGTATGATTTTTAGACTATAAACAAGGGGTAAACAAAGAAGAAGATACGGAAACAGAGCTTAGTAATGAATTCATGTACAGGATGGAAAATTCATATGAATATTATACAAATAAATACAAATATAAGATTGAAGAACAAAAACAAAAATTATTATTAGAAAAGAATAAAATGTTAGAAAACAGACAAATAATAGAAGATAAGATAATAATTCCAAAATATGATAAATTAATAAAAAAGGAATTAGAAGAATTAGAAGAACAATTAGTAAGAGAAAGGAAAATTGAAGTAGAACAAGTAATTTATCAAGATGATAATAATAATATTAGAGTAAGAGATATAACAGAAGAAGAATATGAGAAAGAATATATGATAACTATAGATGATGAAACAGAAATAATAAATAATTTCATTGGACAAGAAAGATGTGAAGAAGAATCTGAACAAGAATTTGAAGAAAGTGAAGGTGAAATAGATTTTAAAATATTAGATTCTAATTTTATGGAAGGACAAGATAGTAATGCAACAGGTGCATCAGGAACAAATTATACAGAACCTAGAGTTTATAGGTCTGGGAATTTGCCAAGACAACCTTATAGAAGTTATGATGAAAGTAGAGAAAATAGATTTAAACCTAGGGGAAAAAGATATCCAGTAGAGAAACCTATACAATTACAGCCAATAGAATCAGGAAAAATTTTAAATTTAACAGCACATAGTCCTCAAATATGGGATAAAGTAATAGATATTTGGAAAAATATTGTAGTAAATGATTATATAGGAAAAGATTTTGATCATAATCCAGAAGAAATGTTAAGGTATTTAGAAACATTTTTAGGTGAATCTGTAAAAGCTATATGGGAGAGATTTAAAGAAGAGTACCCACAGGAAATAAATGTTATTTTATCATTAGGAACAAATCCATTTAATTTTGTTAATAAAATACATATGTTATGCACAGGAGAAGACCCTAATTCAGGCCAAATTAAGATACAATATGAAGCAGTAAAAGCATTGAACAAATGACTATTAAAAATTGGCAATATATAGAACAATTTTTAGAAGATTTTACTTATAATGCTTCTATCTCAGGAAATATATTTAATAGAGAAATAGGAGAAAAATTATTTAGAAAATTACCAGGACCATTAGGAGAAGAAATTTATAAAAAATGGCAACATAGAATACAAGAAAATATTATGTATCAAAATTTACCACATTTTGACAATGTAACTATTAGATGTAGTTTTATAATGTCTTGTTTAAAAGAAAAATGTTCAGAAATACAGATAGCAAAACAATTAAAAGGAGATTATAGTTTTTGTAATAAAATATTTGTTCCACAGAGATATGGGGAACAAAAACCTAAAAGAAGAATATCTAATCAGAATTATAGAAAAAATAAAGGAAAAGTAAAGAAAAATTATTATTTAAGAAAGACAGAAGCAAAAAAGCCTTATTTAAATAAACAAAGACATGTAAGAAAATATCATCCTGAAAGAAGTTATAAAAATAAACTAAAATGTTTCACATGTGGAAATGAAGGGCACTTTTCTATAAAATGTCCTTATAGGAAAAATATGGAAAGCAGAGAAGCCTATTTAGTAGAAAAAACAAATTTAAACTTAATTAATATAGATGAACATATTAGTGATACAGAAAGTATATATAGTGTATGTTCTGAAATCATAGCAGTAAATAATGATTCCTCAGATAATGATGAATTCATAGAAAGAATATCAAGTTATATGAATGTATTTCCAGAATGTAAAGAACATAATTGGGAATATAGAAAAGGAAGTCTATATAAATGTTGCACAGTATGTAAATTATATCCTAGTATGGAAAATAGGTATCAATGTAGTAATTGTTTTGAAGAAAGGTGTAATAGATGTGTACCTCAAAAAGAAGACAAAGGAAAACAAATTATGAATTTACAAGAAAAAGATACTAAAAAGATATACATTATGCAAACAGAAGTAAAAGCATTGCAAGATCATATTACCATATTATATAGTGAGATAAGTGAATTGAAAGAAATAATAACAAAACAAAATGAAAGATTACAAGGATTAGAAGATTATTTATATCAAGGCTCCCAACCACAAATGTTATGTGTAGAACAAATAGAAGAAATGAGAGAACAAAGTAAAGAAATCTCTAAGATAACCGAACCTATAAGATTTATATGTGATAATAAAAAACTATTAAAAGAAATAAAAGTAGATTGCAAATTAAAATTAGAAAATGGAAAAATATTTTATATAAGAGCTATGATAGATACAGGGTGTACTAGAAATGTAATAGATCAAAAGATATTAGAACAAGAAGATTATGAACAAACAGATCGTATTATAGTATCAACAGATATAAATAATAATACTACAAAACATAAATATCAACTTAAGCCAGCACAAATAGGATTTTTAACTCAATGTGGTGAATATTCAGACTATTATTCCTTTACCGAAGTAGTAGCAAGACCATTAGATATAGGATTAAGTTTAATAATAGGATTAAGATTTTTATTAGAAGACTCTGGAGGAATGCTCCTTACACAAAATAATTTAGAAATATTTAGAAGTTCAATATTAACACCAATACAAGTGAAAAGAAAAGACCCTTTAATTATAGATTATAAAGAAAAGAAAAATGATTCTGAAAAGAAAATAGCAAAACAAAATAGAAATGAATGGAATAATTCTTTAAATAAACAAAGAAAATCTGAATGTGATTGTCCAATAAAAGGACAATGTAAAATTAATCAACCTATAAAAGAAGAAGAATTTTTAGAAATAGATTATTTAGATATTGAAGATAATTGTGTAATAATAGATTTAGAAGATTTTAATGAATTTTTTAATCCTATACAAGCTTATAATATATTAGAAAATAGTGATATACAAGATGTTATTAGTAAATTAGAAAAATTAGAAATATTTGGAGATAACCCCTTAAAATATTGGGATATAGATAAACCTATATGTGAAATAAAATTGAAAAATCCAGATATAAGAATATCTACTAAAAGTATTAAACATACTATGATAGATGAAAAAGATTTTAATCTTCATATAGAAGAATTGAGTAAATTAGGATTAATTAGGAAATCAGATAGTAGACACAGATCAGCAGCATTTATAGTAAAGAAACATAGTGAAATAGTTCGAGGAAAAAGCAGAATGGTCATTAATTATAAACGACTAAATGATAACACTATAGAAGATGCATATAATATTCCAGACAAAGATACTTTAATTTCTCATATACAAGATTGTAAAATATTCAGTAAATTTGATTGTAAAAGCGGTTTCCATCATTTTAAATTAAAAGAAGAAAGTATAGAATGGACGGCTTTCACAACACCCTTAGGGCATTTTGAATGGTTAGTAATGCCTTTTGGGCTTAAAAATGCACCAAGCATATATCAAAGAAGAATGGATGAAATTTTCCTAAAACATAAACAATTCTGTATAGTATATATAGATGATATTCTAGTATATAGTAAAAATATAAAAGAACATATAGGACACTTACATGTAATATTCTCTGAGTTTGTTAAACATGGAATTATAATTAGTAAAAAGAAAATGGAATTAGGAAAAACTTATATTAAATATTTAGGATTAGAATTAGGAGAAGGTACTATGAAACTACAACCTCATATTTCCCAGAAAATTATAGAATTTCCTGAAGATTTAAAAGATTTAAAAACACTACAAAGATTTTTAGGATTGTGTAATTATGCTAGAAATTTTATAAAAGATTTTGGCAAATATTTAGGGCCATTATATAGTAAAGCATCAATAAAAGGACAAAGATATTTTAATAATGAAGATAAAAAATTGGTTAGACAAATAAAAGAATTAGTAAAAGATTTACCTCCTTTAACATTACCACTTAATACAGATTATAGAATAGTAGTAACGGATGGATCAGAGTTAGGATGGGGAGCTGAGTTGAGAAAAAAGCCTAATAAATATTCAGAAAAAGAAACAGAACAAATATGCAGGTATGCTAGTGGTAAACATAAAGTAAAAAATCTTAGTGCTATAGACTATGAAATAGAAGCAGTAATTAAAGGCTTAGATGCATTTGAAATTTTTATTGTAAATAGAGAATTTACTTTACGAACTGATTGTGAAGCAATTGTAAAATTTTATAATAAATTAAATGAAAATAAACTTGGAAGACGAAGATGGTTAATATTAAAAGATAAATTTATTAATCATGGTTACAAAATTAATATTGAACATATTAAAGGAGAAGATAATTATATAGCTGATTATTTATCTAGAACTATAACTAATTCTTGATTATAATTTTCAGATGAAACCAGGAGACAGACCTAAAGCAATTATGCATAATCAAGAACAGCAGCAGCTAGAACAGAATCTTTATCAAAGATCAGTAGAACAGAGAACTATAAATAGTTTAAATTTTGGTAATGTTAATCTTCAGATATATCCTAGTTCTAATATATCTTTTAGACCATTAGCAGGACAAACTTTCACTTCAGAACAGAAATGTATTTTAGATAACTTATGGGTTTCGTTTAATAAAGAACCTAAAGATAGAAAACATTTTATAGCAGCCATGAATGCCTTAGGATATACCTTTAATTTAAGTCAAGAAAGATTTCGATTTTACGTTGTGTTTGAAGGTAATAATCCTGGAGTCTTTAATTCCTGGATAGATGTTATAGAATCCACCAGAAATTTTAAAAATCCAAAATATAAAGGTTTCCATACAATAGATGAAGCCTTTTCTGCTGCAAGATCTTTTTTAGGTCCTCATTTTCATATACATCCTTCTCTCAGAAATTTTTCTGAACCATTACCATATCTAAAAGCTTCCAGTAGCCAGACAAAAGTCATATTTTGTGATCATTGTGAAATCTTATCCAGAACAATTAGAAGTCTTAATGAGGAAAGAGAATATCTTAATGGAGAGAGAGAGAGACTTCTTAAACAGATATTTATATTACAACAAGAAGTAGATAAACTTCAGCAAAAATCTTATGGTTTCCCGTCCACAAAAACGGGTGAGATAGGTAATTGCTCCCTTCTGAGCAATCAAGAAGCTAGCATAGAAGCAGGTTCTATGCCTTCACAAGCTCAAACGGTGCTTGGTGATGAAAAAACAAATCCGTTAAAGGCTGTGGCTTTGCCAAAAAGCCAAGAAGAAAATACTTTAGAAATATTAAAAAGAAAAATAGAAGAAATACTAAATGCACAAAAGGAGATCCGACAGCTAGTAGAACCTGAAAAAGATAAAGAAGATGAAGACATATCTTCACCAATATCTGGAGATTCAATGGATACTATTGGCAGACAGAACATTGAAGATAAAGTCTAAAAGTCAGACTCTACATTATAGCCATCAAGACTCTATACTATAGCCATGAAGACTCTACACTAGCAGCCATCAAGACTCTACACTATAGGCATGAAGACTCTACACTAGCAGCCATCAGGACTATGCTCTAGCTATTAGACTTTGTGTAAAGTTGTCAGAATAAGAGATAAGGTCGGCAAACTCATGTCCACAAAATGCTGAATAGAAAATGTCGGCAGGGTATTTTGTAAATATAAGTGTCGGTAAGGTTTTTTTTTTTTTTTTTTAAAAAAAAAAAAAGTTGTAATTGTGTCAGGAATCCTACTTTTATCTGAAGTGACGATGGGGCCCAATGAGTACCCGACTCAGAAAAGAAAGGATTACCTGTTGTATTTCGTGTTTCATTTCTCAGTCTATAAATAGGTACCTTGTTTTAGTGAAAACATAAGTGAGAAAAGTGTGAGAATACTCTGAGTTAGAAACCTCTGGGATGTCTCTATTGTAATCTTTCTGTGCTTGTAATAAAAGTATTCCATTTTCTGAAAACATAAGCTTGCTCTTGTTCTCTCAGTCCTTTTAGACATCTTTCGGGGATTTCCGAAAGGGAAATCCTTCTCCTTTCTTAAGGTACTACCATGTCTTCTTAAAGCTTTTATTTTAAGTATGTGTATATTCTTCCCCTTGTTTCTTCTTCTTTGTATATTTTATCTCTTTTCATAATCTATTACTGAGTTAGGTAGTCTTGCCCCATCTGGTATGTTAAATTGTTCACCAACCTAATGGAGCCAATAAGTGACCTATATAATTAATTAAAATGAAGATTAAGGTCCATGGTAAATGTAGTTAGGAAAAGTGAACAGTAACATAACCTTGCCTAATGTAGAGCCTAGCTTAAAAAAAAAAAAAAATATATATATATATATATATAAAAAAAAAAGAGTCTGGAATCGTTATAAGTAAAATCTTCTAAATAATTTTTCTCCTATTTCTCTATTAAATATGTTTCCTGAGATAGAAGCATTATAAGTAAAATCTTCTAAAAATTGTTCTATATATTGCCAATTTTTAATAGTCATTTGTTCTAATGCTTTTACTGCTTCATATTGTATCTTAATTTGGCCTGAATTAGGGTCTTGTCCTGTGCATAACATATGTATTTTATTAACAAAATTAAATGGATTTGTTCCTAATGATAAAATAACATTTATTTCCTGTGGATACTCTTCTTTAAATCTCTCCCATATAGCTTTTACAGATTCACCTAAAAATGTTTCAAAATACCTTAACATTTCTTCTGGATTATGATCAAAATCTTTTCCTATATAATCATTTACTACAATATTTTTCCAAATATCTATTACTTTATCCCATATTTGAGGACTATGTGCTGTTAAATTTAAAATTTTCCCTGATTCTATTGGCTGTAATTGTATAGGTTTCTCTACTGGATATCTTTTTCCCCTAGGTTTAAATCTATTTTCTCTACTTTCATCATAACTTCTATAAGGTTGTCTTGGCAAATTCCCAGACCTATAAACTCTAGGTTCTGTATAATTTGTTCCTGATGCACTTGTTGCATTACTATCTTGTCCTTCCATAAAATTAGAATCTAATATTTTAAAATCTATTTCACCTTCACTTTCTTCAAATTCTTGTTCAGATTCTTCTTCACATCTTTCTTGTCCAATGAAATTATTTATTATTTCTGTTTCATCATCTATAGTTATCATATATTCTTTCTCATATTCTTCTTCTGTTATATCTCTTACTCTAATATTATTATTATCATCTTGATAAATTACTTGTTCTACTTCAATTTTCCTTTCTCTTACTAATTGTTCTTCTAATTCTTCTAATTCCTTTTTTATTAATTTATCATATTTTGGAATTATTATCTTATCTTCTATTATTTGTCTGTTTTCTAACATTTTATTCTTTTCTAATAATAATTTTTGTTTTTGTTCTTCAATCTTATATTTGTATTTATTTGTATAATATTCATATGAATTTTCCATCCTGTACATGAATTCATTACTAAGCTCTGTTTCCGTATCTTCTTCTCTGTTTACCCCTTGTTTATAGTCTAAAAATCTTACATAAGTTTCTCCTCTTCCATCATTATAGAATACTCCATTTTCTGGTACTAAGATATCACTATTTTCCTTGTCCCCAAAGAACTTACTAGTGTTCCATTCTAATCCTGCTAATTCTTGGGAAGATATTTCTTTAGGTTTTATCATTTTAATATTTTTACTTGATATATATTCTATTACATCATTTATTTTTACCTTATAATTAATACTTATATTTTGCATAGTTTTTCCTATAAATCCTATTGTAATTACTAAATTACTTCCACTTATAAATTCCTCAAATCCCTTAGTTTGTATTCCTATTTTAATATTTTTACAAAAGTCTTCTATGGATAATGTCATATTGGGAGTGCAGTAAAAAAGTCCTACATCACTATTTAAATCTACTTCTGTTAAAGATATTAGTGATCTTTGTACATCTTTACCCCATCTTTTGTCAAAGAGAGTTACTAAAACTTTACATCCTGTCTTATTAATTTATTAATCCTTTTACTCCAATAATAAATAATCCTGTATGAATATAATTTTTATGGGATTTCTTTAACTGTTCTTTGGCCTTTTTACTCATAAAATCTAAAACTACTACTTGATCTACTACACATGATACTTGTTCCTCTGAATAATTTCTAAAAAGACCTGTGTTCATAGCAAATCTTCCTACTTCGTAAAGTCTTTTAGGTTCTAATATTTTTAAAGCAGATTCTCTAAATTGTTCTATATTTTTATCTCTATATCTATTTCTTCTTCTAATTTTATTTTATCTTTATTTTTAATATTGAATATTCATGTATAGGATGGAAAATTCATATGAATATTATACAAATAAATACAAATATAAGCAGAAAGGAAAATTGAAGTAGAACAAGTAATTTATCAAGATAATAATAATAATATTAGAGTAAGAGATATAACAGAAGAAGAATATTAGAAAAAAAGAATATATGATAACTATAGATGATGAAACAGAAAAATAATAAATAATTTCATTGGACAAGAAGATGTGAAGAAGAATATGAACAAGAATTTGAAAAAGAAAATGAAGGTGAAATAGATTTTAAAATATTAGATTCTAATTTATGGAAGGACAAGATATTAATGCAACAGGTGCATCAGGAACAAATTATACAGAACCTAGAGTTTATAGGTCTGGGAATTTGCCAAGACAACCTTATAGAAGTTATGATGAAAGTAGAGAAAATAGATTTAAACCTAGGGGAAAAAGATATACAAGAATAGAGAAACCTATACAATTACAACCAA
>JAVKPL010010026.1:0-42302 GCA_032173675.1 Gastrolobium villosum
TTATAAACTCAATAGGAATATGTCTTCAACTCCCAAACCACAAGACACTCAAGTTTAAGATTTTTTGTTAGGGAAATGATACTCTCACGCTACATGAGACAATATTATTTTTCTACACAAATTCATTTTTCGTGCCAATTAATTTTTTTTAAATTAAATTATGAGACTCACATTCAACTTCTCTCTATTTTTTTTTTTCTCTACTAGAATCCTACAACGTAAGAAAAGTTAAACCCTTTCTCTTATATTCGTTCACTACCCACTGTTTCTTTATTTCTCCCGTTGCAGCTTCACAGTAATATTAGCTTCGGCTTTTGATATTGCAATGGCTGCTTGCAAAAGCATCGAATGCAGTTCTTCATATGGGATGATGATAAGAAAATATGATGTATTTGTCAGCTTCAGAGGTAAGGATACCCGTTACAATTTCACCGATCATCTTTTCGCTGCTCTCTCTAGAAAAGGGATTCTTACTTTCAGGGATGATCAAAATCTCAAGAAAGGCGAATCCATAGCACCTGAGCTCCTCCAAGCAATTGAAGGCTCTCAAATTTTTATTGTCATCTTTTCAAAGAACTATGCTTCCTCAACATGGTGCTTGAGAGAACTCGCTAAAATCCTCGATTGTGTTCAAGTATCTGGAAAACGTGTTCTGCCTATTTTCTATGATGTTGATCCATCTGAGGTGCGAAAACAAAGTGGGGGTTATGATAAAGCCTTTTCGGTACATGAAGAAAGATTCAAAGAAGATTTAGACAAGATGATGGAACTGCAAAGATGGAGAGGAGCTCTGACACAAGTTGCCAATCTCTCCGGTTGGGATGTACGGGATAAGTAAGTCATCTTCTCCAATATTGATGGTTTATGCATTTGCAACAACTACATTAAGCAAATTTAAGGTTTTAATCACAGATCTTAATTTATGCCGCTCCGATATTGATTGTTTCTAACTGATTTGCTATTCATCGATTTACTTCCCTTCTCAAGCTAGAGGTTAGGGTGAGTACTGTGTAATTTGTTGAAGACCTATCACGTAAATGGGGTCCAAATTTACATGCTTTATGAAAAAAAAAAAAAAAAGAACTCTGTTCTCATGTCTTGTATAGGTATTTTTTATTTATTTTTGGTTTTGTTTGGTGTTTGATATGGAGTTGATGATTTTCTTTGAACTTTCAGGCCACAAAATGCAGAGATTGAAAAAATTGTTCAAGAGTTAATAAGTATATTTTATCCAAAAACTTCAAGTTTTCCAAATGATTTAGTTGGGATAGAATCTCCTGTACAGGAATTGGAAAAACTTTTACACTTGAGCTCGGTTGATGATGTTCGAGTTATAGGAATTTCTGGAATGGGCGGAATAGGAAAGACAACTCTTGCTAATGTTTTGTATGAAAGAATCTCTCATCAATATGATGCGTGCTGTTTTATTGATGATGTAAGCAAATTTTGTGGAGATCATGGTCCAACTGGTGCAGCAAAGCGACTTATAGGACAAACTCTAAATGAAGAACCCCATCAGATAACGGCTAATTTGATACGACATAGGCTACGAAATGTAAAGGCCTTTATAATTCTTGATAATGTTGGTCAAGTTGAAGAATTGGAGAAATTAGCTGTCAATCGTGAATGGTTAGGTGCTGGGAGTAGAGTCATCGTAATTTCTAGAGATGAGCATGTCTTAAAAGAGTATGGAGTGGATGCGGTTTATAATGTCCAACTCTTGAATCATTGTAATGCACAAAAATTGTTTTGTGCAAAAGCTTTCAAATGTGATGATATCAGGAGAGATTATGAAAGATTGACATATGATGCATTAAGATATGCTCATGGCCTACCACTAGCAATTAAAGTATTGGGCTCATTTTTGTTTGGTCGAGATGTCTCTGAGTGGAGAAGTGCATTGGCTAGACTGAGAGAAAATCCAAGCAAAGATATCATGGATGTGCTTCGAGTAAGTTTTGATGGACTGGATGCTATGGAAAAGGAAATATTTCTAGATATTGCTTGTTTCTTTTGCGGTGAGGCGGAGACATATGTGAAGGAAGTTCTAGATATTCGTGGATTTTATCCTGAAATTGGTATAGGAGTTCTCATTGATAAATCGCTCGTAACCAAAGAGATGGGGATAATTCGAATGCATGACCTGTTGAAAGAACTAGGCAGGAATATTGTTCGAGAAAAATCACCTAAAGAGCCAATAAAGTGGAGTAGGCTATGGGACTACATGGATCTTCAAAATGTTATGTTAAAAAATATGGTAGAATAATTTTTGATTATAAAATCCTAGGTTAACATTTTTCTAGAATCTATAAATAATTTAAAAAATCTAACATTTTTTTTCTTCTTTGCAATGCTTTAGGCAGCCGAAAATCTTGAAGCTATAGTTTTGGAAGGAAATCGTGGCAGTTTTCACAAAATTCAAGAAATGACAATGAGGGCGGATGCTCTATCAAAAATGAGTCACCTTAAGTTGCTCAAACTTAGGAATGTGAATTTTTCAGAAAGCCTCAATTATCTTTCCAATGAATTAGGATATCTTAATTGGGATAAATATCCTTTCGCGTGTTTGCCGCCGAGGTTTCAGCTAGATAAACTTGTTGAATTGATACTGCCAAACAGTAGCATCAAACAACTATGGGAAGGCATAAAGGTACGGTAAATTATTGATTGTTTTCTATTTGTTTTTGTTTAAATGAACAAATAATGATGTCATGTTCTTTTCCGTTTCTCTTAGTTGATTAAAGTAACATAAAGAAAGCTAAGCTTAAAAGTTGTCTCTTACTATTGGCCCTCCTTGCAGTCTCTACCCAACTTGAGACGGATGGATCTCTCTCACTCCGAAAATCTTACGAAGATGCCGCATTTTGGACAGGCCCCAAATCTTGAGAGGCTGACACTTGAAGGATGCATAAAACTTGTGCAGATCGATCCATCCATTGGTATTCTTAGAAAGCTTGCGGATTTGAATTTGAAAAATTGTAAAGGTCTAGTCAGTATTCCCAACAAATTTTTTGGACAGGCCCCAAATCTTGAGAGGCTGACACTTGAAGGATGCATAAAACTTGTGCAGATCGATCCATCCATTGGTGTTCTAAGAAAGCTTGCTCATTTGAATTTGAAAAATTGTAAAAATCTAGTCAGTATTCCCAACAACTTTTTTGGACAGGCCCCTAATCTTGATAGGCTGACACTTGAAGGATGTATAAAACTTGTGCAGATCGATCCATCCATTGGTATTCTAAGAAAGCTTGCTCATTTGAATTTGAAAAATTGTAAAAATCTTGTCAGTATTCCCAACAACATTTTTCATCTCAGTTCTCTCAAAAACCTAAATCTCTATGGCTGTTCAAAATTATTTAATAATCAGCTGTTAGAGAAACCAAGGCATGCAGAAAATTTAAAGAAGTTTGATATAAATGGAAGAAGTCCTATCAAATGCCAGTCAATGTTCTCCGTCTCTAAATTCCTAAATTTTATCCGTGGTTTCTATTCTCGAAGACATGAGGATTCAGTTGGTTTATTGTTGCCTTCTTTGCCTCGCTTCCCATGTTTGCGAGATCTTGACCTAAGTTTCTGCAATCTACTTCAAATCCCTGATGCTGTTGGAAGGTTACAAGGTTTAGAAAGATTAAAGTTGGGGGGAAACAATTTTGTTACACTACCATCTACCATCAAGGAACTTTCCAAACTTACATATTTGAACTTGGAGCACTGTAAGCAGCTCAAATATTTGCCTGAGCTCCCAAGTACTGTCCCAATTTATGGAAAAACACATTTTGGTAGATATGAAGCAGGATTAAATATATTCGACTGTCCCAATTTGAGCAAGATGGAAAACTGTTATAACATGGCTTTGTCTTGGATGATACAAGTCCTTAAGGTGCCGACTCCATCTTTCCTTTCCTATCTCTCTTTCGCTCTTTTGTGTGTGTGTGTGTGTCTGAACTAATACATAACTAATTTTTGTGGTATAAGGTGCACATGCAATCCTCCCTTCCCTTTGGTGAGATTCATATTGTTATTCCTGGAAGTGGAACTCCAAGGTGGTTCAACAATCAAAATGTGGGTACATCAATAAGCATGGATCCATCTCCAATTCTGCATGACAAATATTGGATAGGTGTTGCTTG
The DNA here is from genome assembly GCA_032173675.1 of Gastrolobium villosum. Lineage (NCBI taxonomy): Eukaryota > Viridiplantae > Streptophyta > Magnoliopsida > Fabales > Fabaceae > Gastrolobium > Gastrolobium villosum. Next base: position 4,131 of record JAVKPL010010026.1, read on the forward strand.
TTGCGCAGCATTTGTGGCACATGATGATCCGACTAATTTGAGTGATACAAGAGCACATCATGATTTTGGAGTTCTTGGCCTCGGTTTTGGAAACAAATTTGTGGCGGCTTGTGTCTATCCTCGGATACATTTTGAGAAAGATCTGGTCACTGTTGAATCTGATCACTTGTTGTTACTCTTTTACTCTCGGGGAGAATTCATTGATTACTATGTAAATCATTTATCACAAGGATCACATGATCTTGATGGTATCAAATTGGTGGCAAAAATCCGAGATCAGCCCCAAGGTTTGCACGTGGAGGTGAGAAATTGTGGTTATCGCTGGGTATTTGAGGAGGATCTGGAACAATTAAACACAAGAATGATGCATGGCAGAAATTCTTCGGTTCAGAAGCGCAAGTTTTTAACAATGGATAGTAGCAATTCCATTTCGGCTACGCCTCCATTAAAGAAATTCTAATCCATTTGAGGTAATATTTGATACGGCAAGACATTAATATTGTTATAAATTTATAATCATTCATAACTACTCTGTTTTTGTATCTTGATGATGGTGATTTTGTTTTTCTATTCTCTTTCCAGGCTAGAGTCAATATTACTTCATAACCTTGTTGAAGTGATCATAAGCATATTGGGTCATGGATTGCCATAGGTGATATATAGCTAGTTGTCATCATTTCAAGGGAGTAAAAGGTAAAGAATGATACAGCTGTCTTAAAGTAGAAGATTGGGGGAGTCTAATTACTTTTATCAGTTTATGAAATTAAATTATTCAGCATTTCATTGGAAAGAAAGGCTAGCATACTTCAGTTAAAAAATAATGATAATTCTAAATACCTTGACAATCTATATCAGTAAAAACAACTTATTGATTACAAGAATCACATGTATTAATGAAGTGTGCGAACGTTTTCAGTCGCCATAATACCATGTTTAGCACCCTCACTTTCTTCAAAAGAAAGTTGTTAAGCACTCTCAATTAATTATAAAATTGATTTTCGTCTCCAACTATATGGAGCTAAGACTTATGATGTGAGAACATTTACGTGAACTTGAAAACATCCTCAGTATCTAATAATGGACAATAAAGCAAAATTAGACAATGAAAATTTAAAACTCTTTTATAAAGAACTTAGAGAAAAGACTGACAATAAATTGGGTAATGAACCTAAAAACAGATTTTATTTTGTTAAAAGAGACTGAAGGTTGTAGATATTGAGCGACCCTATACTGACTACTAGCATGTTCAGTTCAGCGGCTGATACCTGTTAATAAATCTGTATTGAACCTTGTAAATTCTGTATATAGTACTACCACAAAGAGTAATTTTACCACTGATTCTTGCGTTGCTTTTGGTTTGACTGTATAATTATCTTCCTTGGATCTTTTATTTGGTTATAGTTCTACCTGAATAATTGATATGTTGAATTCAATCTTTTAATTATCAGATTCATGGAGGTTCAAGTGGAATCGGTACATTTGCAATTCAAATAGCTAAATACCGAGGAGCAAGAGTATTTGTTACTGCAGGTTCAGTAGCGCTGTTCATGTTATTGAGTATTATTCAATGACCATGTATTTAGATGTGGAGATTAGCTGTCAGTGAAACTGACATGTTTTCAAGTAGTTATTATTCAATCTCGTTCATTGAAATTCCAGGCAATGTTTGCCAAAATTTTATTCTAGATATTGCTTAACAGGTAGTGAGGAGAAACTAGCCTTTTTCAAGGGAATCGGAGCTGATGTGGGCATCAATTACAAAACAGAGGACTTTGTTGCGAGGGTAAAGGAAGAAACTGGTGGTCAAGGTATTATTATCTCTAGGAAGCACGTTGTAATTTCTCAGAATTCCTCACTGTTAAACGATATATTTAGTACACCTTGATGTTTATTGTGATTGATGTGTGGTGGCAGGTGTATGGTAGGATCTGAATGTAGTTGAACATGAAATTTATAATTTAATATGGTTCATTATGTATAGGGGCTGGCTTTCGTAATAGAAGTCCTGAAAATAAAGCAGTGATAATTAGTGAAGTGGAGAAGAATGTTTGGCCTGCAATTGCAGAAGGAAAGGTTAAGCCTGTTTTCTTCTAATCTTTCCCTCTTTCTGAAGCAGCCGAGGCTCACCAGCTTATGGAAAGCAGCCAGCATATTGGGAAGATATTGCTTGTGCCCTGAACACACCGTGGTAAATACTGAAGTACATGACATACTTTGGATCATTTGAGTTTGGAATTCTTTCTGTATTTTGACCTCAGTTCTGATAAAGTTGTGGTTTAAAATTACTGTTAAATATGTTATTAATTGTGTACGAGGGATCCGAGCTGGGCGTGTATACTTAAATTTCTTTCTTCTGTTTTGATTTGATAAGACTTAGTTATTTTTCTATCTTTCACTACATACTTGAAACTTGAATTTGCTTCGTTTGGGAACGGAAATGAAAGAATGAAAGTGGAAGGATAGAAATTCACATATTGTTTTGAAATATGGTGAGATATGTTTGGCTATAATCTTTTTTAGTACAACTATTTGTGCTTGCATTTTGTGAAAGTAAACATAGGTGCAAAAATCAAATATGTATTTTTTTTTTAAAAAAAAAAACTTTATTCCCTAAAAATATATTAGAAGTTACACTTTATCAATATAGGACTTCTCGTACACGTGTAAATATAAAAAATTGCATTTAAAATGATGACGTTTATAAATAAAAAAATTGAATTGTGTGACAAGTGTACTAGCTCCTTCCAGCCGCGTGGCACATTTCATATTTTGTCAATAAATTTTATTTTTTTTTGGTAACAAATTTTCTCAATAATCAAATTGTTCTTATAAGATCACTAATTGAGTCTAATGTCGTCTTTAATTCACGGTTAATAAATATACCAACTTCACCGTACCGTTTCGCTCACAATTCCTTTCAAGAATATGATAAAAAAAAAAAAAAAGGGCCCATTAATAATGGATACGGCTAATCAATTCCCACAACAATTCAACGATGCACAAATATGCGTGTATTCAACAGCGATAAAGGAAAATAAATTTTAAAAAAGTTGAATATATAGAATGCTCATTCACCGCGTGACAGATTGTAAGAACAAGCATTGAGCTAAAAAACCGTGTGAAGAAACTAATCGGTTGAATGTATATGCAAAAGCATACCCATGCCATGATGTTACTCAAAAGAAACAGTATGGAATAGTTAAAATCAAATCAGCATGCAGCTTTTAATAACGGTCCTCAGCAGAAAATCTTTTGTATATAAACCAATAATGGCTCCTCATTTAGCCCAAAGCAAATACAACAGCTTGAAATAAACCTAGTAGTGGCTCCTCGTTTAGTCCAAAACAAACATAACAGCATCATATAAACAATGGAATAAACCTACTAGCGCCTGCCACATGGCACGTTTTGACAAATTTTTGTCCAATAAACATATTCAATAGGGGGTAACTTTGATCCTAAGGAGAACATAAAATTTGAGAACAAAAAATAAAATAAAATCATTAGAAGCATGGAATAGAGTTAACTCAGAGAAAGTGACACCAGAGGATCAAACTATAAAACAAGAAGACAAATAAAGACTTTTAACCTCAAAATAATAAGAAATTTTGCAAATTATCGTATAACATATCCTAGAACATACATCAAAATATCATGTTTTGTCAAATTTTTTATCTAAATATCACGCGAACATTATTTTTAACCAAACTAACAAGTGTACCGGTAGCAAATGAATTTCATGGCCAATGATTTAGTGACACGTGGTCATATTACAGATCAAATTCACTATTACTGGTAATGAATTATGATTCTTACGAAAGTGGTGCCACGTGTCATAAAATCATCGATAAACATAAGTTGCTACCGTTCGCCTGACATTCGGATAAATTTTTTTGTTTTGGTCACAGTTACACGTCTTCTTTTTCCTCTGTTCCTTTTTTGAAGCATTACTCTGCTTGTGGATCTCTTCCCGCTCACTTTTCATTTGCTTGGACAGAAGGGTCGTGTCCGAGACAAAGTCTTATGAACAAGTGACAATAGTGAGTACTATTAGTAGGACTATTACACTAGCGGTTGTTGTGTTCTTCCCAGTTACTTCTCAGAGTGATATAAAGAGAGAGAAGCAGAACCAAAATCGAAAATAATGAAGGCTATAGTGATAACCACTCCGGGTGGTCCTGAAATGCTGCAGCTACAAGACGTTGAAGACCCCAAAATCAGATACGACGAAGTCCTCATCCGAGTTCGTGCCACCGCACTTAACAGAACCAACATGTTTCAGATAAATGAAACCTACCATTCCCCTGAAGGTGCAAGTCCATGCCCAGGTCTTGAGTGTTCCGGAACTATCGAATCCGTTGGCAAAAACGTTTCCAGGTGGAAAATCGGCGATCAGGTATACCTATATCTATTCCTTTTGGAATTGGGTTTCTATATTGGATTTTTGGTCTCTTAAAAAGTTTTAAACTTTTCGAGTTCTGTAGCAAATACTACATATGCCTTTACTTTGAATTAGTATTGTGTATATATTCCCAGAGTCAGCTTGATGACTGAACATTACTTTTTCATCATGGAAATTATAGTCTCCATTGCTCCCTTAATTAGAGTTAACTATGAACGAGGTTATGCTATACTGGGGTTTTGAGAACATGTAAGTCTGTGTTAGATATGACTCATACTTCGCATGCTGACGAGGGCTCTTGTTGTCGAGGTCAGCAGAAAGACAATTGTGGTCCCGCTCCCAAGTAAGCGGGCGAGGTTCGGGGGAGCCGTCCGCGGGGGGGGGGCAGTGTCTCAGGCCGTAGAGACTAGGTATTATTGTGGGGCTTTGATTTATTGTAATTTTGTTAGTAGTTTGGGCAGCGTCCCATCAATAGCTGTTGTTGTTAGGGTTTTCTAATCATATTTATATTTTTCTTGTAAACCAAGTGACTTGTAAAGAGCGACGGTGAGGTGAATATAGTACAGACAAACTGGGTAAATTATTGTGTCTATTCTCTCCTTTCTCTTTTTCATTTGCGATTTGTGATTGTTTGTCGATTTCCAACAGCGTGTTGTCCTATGAATGAAAATATGAAAATTATGAGATGTGGTTTACAGGTATGTGCTCTTCTCAGTGGAGGAGGATATGCTGAGAAAGTTGCTGTTCCTGCTGGACAAGTTCTTCCGGTTCCACACGGGGTTTCTCTGAAGGATGCAACTAGTTTTCCTGAGGTTGCATGCACTGTGTGGTCAACTGTTTTCATGACGAGCCGGTTATCTCAAGGAGAAACCTTGTTGGTATATGCTATGATAAACTGATAACTTCTCAGGAGACTACAATAATCTATTCTCTCAAAAGCATGGTTGTTTTTGTGCTGCTAAATTTCAATGGCTGAAAGCATATCCCTATGACTCTACTAGCATGTTCAATGGCTCATATCTAAACTTAAAAAAATCTATTTTGGTTTCAGTTTCACTGTTTAATTTTCCTCCTAGGTTCTTTTATTTGGTAATAATTCTAGCTTAATAGTTGATGTGTTAACTTTGACCTACTAATTCTCAGATCCATGGAGGTTCCAGTGGAATCGGTACATTTGCAATTCAGATAGCAAAATACCAAGGAGCAAGAGTATTTGTTACTGCAGGTTCAGTAGTGCTTTCTTTTCATGTTATTGAGCAATAGTCAGTGACCAATATATTTAGATGTGGAGATTGTTAAGTAGTTATCACCCAATCTCATTCATTGAAATTCCAAGCAATGTTTACCAAAATTTTATTCTAGATATTGCTTAGCAGGTAGTGAGGAGAAACTAGCTTTTTGCAAGGGTATTGGAGCTGATGTTGGCATCAATTACAAAACAGAGGACTTTGTTTCAAGGGTAAAGGAAGAAACTGGTGGTCAAGGTATTATTATCTCTAGGAATCATGATGTAATTTCCCGGCATTCCTCATTGTTAAATAATCTATGTATTGCCCTCTTGACGTGTGTGTTTTTACTGGTTGTATAGAGAAGCATGATGTAATATTGTAATTTATGTGTGGTGGCAGGTGTTGATGTTATTCTTGATTGTATAGGAGCATCTTATTATCAAAGAAATCTTGATAGCTTAAACTTTGATGGAAGGCTTTTTATTATCGGCTTTCAAGGGGGGTTTTCTACAGAAGTAGATCTCCGTGCTTTAATTGCCAAACGTCTTACAGTACAAGGTATTACAAAGTTTTGATTGTACCCTTTTTCTAATAGATGCTCATGTCTAGTTTAGTTTTCTACATTTAAATATTTTTCTGTGAATTTGGAAGTAAAAACATGATGCTACATGTAAATATTTTCTACATTTAAAGTAGTGACAAGAGTAGGTATATACCTTTCGGAACACCGACCAAAATATCACTAGTTACTAAGTTTTTTACCTAAATGCCACGTGGGCAAGTTCGCTAGGTACTGTAGCGAATTCAGTTTGCTAACATGTCACATTTATAGTGGATAACAAGTACCAAATTAAAAAAAAAAAGTACCAAGTTCGCTACATTGGGTAGCGAACTTGATTGGAATATGTATTTCAACCAAGTTCGCTACCTCGTGTGGCGAATTTGGTGTCCACTAAAAATGTGACACGTCAGCAAATTGAGTTTGGTCCTGTACCTGGCGAACTTGTCCATGTAACATATTGGAAAATAACACTGTTCGCATGATATTTAAGTAAAAAACTTGGTGAACGGTAGCATTTTGGCGACGGTTCCTCGGAGCTTCTACTTGTTTTGATTTTGTTCTTGAAAATGAGTTTTGTACAAGGAAACATTAGACAACCAGCTTTTCCATTATTGGAACGTGTGCTCTTTTTTGTGATGTATATAGTAGGATCTGACTTTAGTTGAACGTGACATTTTTAATATCATATGGTGGATTGTGTGTAGGGGCTAGCTTGCGTGTTAGAAGTCCTGAAAATAAAGCAGTGATAATTAGTGAAGTGGAGAAGAATGTTTGGCCTGCAATTGCAGAAGGAAAGGTTAAGCCTATTATCTTCAAATCTTTCCCTCTTTCTGAAGCAGCCGAGGCTCACCGGCTAATGGAAAGTAGCCAGCATATTGGCAAGATATTGCTTGTGCCTTGAACACCGTCGTAAATAATACATTACATATATCCCAATACAATAATCATCAAAAGTATGCATATAATAAATAGGTATTTTTTAAATATAAAAGCTTTTAAAGGCACTACAACATATATGTCATTTGAAATTTTAGCATTTTTTTAAAATAAACAAAACGCACAAGATACATTTCAATCAATATTACAAAATAAAAAAATATATGTTAAGTAATGTTATACATTACTGGATGTTATACGAACTATAATATGTACATGATATATTTTGGATCATTTGTGTTTGAACTTCTATTTGTGGTTTGACCTAATAATGTTGTGGTTTTAAATTACTGCTAAATGTGTTATTGTGTATGAGGAATCCAAAATTAGGAAATATTTAATATGTTTCAGGACCACTGAATCTTTTAATACTCTCTCTCACAATATTAAATTTCTCCAAACTTACACGCTACATGTGTATACTTAAATTTCTTTCGTCTATTCTGGTTTGTTTGTCTATCTTTGACCACTTTGAAACTTGAACTTGCTTTGGTCGGTAGCAAATTGAGGGAACGGAAATGAAAGAATGAAAGTGGAAGGGTAGAATTTCACATATTGTTTAGATATAGGATTAAATTGGGACTAATAAAAATGTGTAGGATTTTTAATTGTTTGGGAAAGACTTAAAAAAAATTAACGGAATGCAAACCGTAAGATTTTGTAAGGATTTCAATATTGTAGGCGTAAATGTGTAAAATAATAAATAAATAAAAATATTTATATTTCTAGAAATGACCTTTGACACCGATGTCAATTTTGAAGTTTGACACCTCATCTGAGAGCCCATATCTTTATTTTTTTTGTCAACAACTCTGATTTGTAAGCATGTTATATATTTCTTTCTTTGATCACAATTTTACCTCCTTTAAAATGACACACACTTTACCCATAATAAAAATTCCAAGTTATTGGTTATATTTCTTTAACTTTCACTTCTTTTTTTTGGTACAGAATTTATGTTAGTTATAATGATGATCCTTCTATTCAAAATCATTCTATTCATTTTATGTCCTAAATAAGGGAATATAAAATTCTTCCTATTTTCTGTTATTGCTTTGCGTATGAACAAATTGAGAGGAAAATAATACATGCTACATTACTTTTAGTTATAATCAAAGTTTTTAGAATATTAATCTAAAATAATTTATATGTTACTTGAGTACATCTAAAATTTTATTCAGATATAATCAAAATTAAATTGACTGGATTTGAGTACATATATGTATCGTTAGAGGACTAATTAATGGAAAATCAATCTTCTATGTTAAAGAATCTCAAATATTCGAATGGGAAAAACATTTCTGCAGTTTCTCTGCATTTATTTCCAAATAATATTGTTTTGTTATTGAAATCTTAAAAAAATTATAAATATAAAAATTATTAAAACTCTGAAATAAAGAATACTATCAAATATTTGAATATAAATTAGCAATTATAAGATAAAGGATAAGAAAATAATAATAGTTGATTTATTTATAAAATTTTCAAACAAACGAGTATTTTTAGAATTAATTTGAAGTAAGGTTAGTTGATTTTTTTACTTGTAAAAAATTTGGATGTCCTAACAATTTAACTGTCCTTTTTTTTGTTGTATTATATGGTGTGGTATCATTTTGTTCATATGATAATGTAAATATAATTTTTCCACTCAATTAGAATTGAACTAGATGGCTAAGTTTACTAATTTTTTTAAAAACAAATCATAAGTTATCAAACAAAAATTGTCGTCAAATGTTGTTCGAAATCAATGTTAACTTAATGACGTAGGAATAACAAATTTCTAAAAAAATAGATTTAAAGTTGTTAAATTGTATGAAAATATATCAAATTTATGTGGAATGGTATTATAACAACCAATTAGTGTTATTATCAATATTATTATTAGTCAATTTTACCGTTAGATCAATTATGTTGATCCAATGGTTATATTATTTTCATCTTTGTATAATTATCATTTTCCACATTTAATACTTTATATCTATTTACATCTTTGTATGGTTATGATTTCTCATATGTAATGTTTTCATATTAAATGTGAGAAATCATAATTATATAAAGATAGAAATAAATATAATCATTAGATCAATATAATCGATTTAATAGTGGAATTGATTGATAATAATATTAATTGATTGTTATAATATCCTGACATAAATTTATCGTGCAATGTAAAAAGGGGGTGATTTTTATTTTATTTTATTGACATCACGGTTTGTTTCCAGCACAATAGTAATATTTACACATCATTTTTATATATTATTATGATTATCTTACCATGGTGGCAAGATCTTGTTGATACCACGTGTGACTCAATTATTAACTTAGACAATAATATTAACCTTGTACTTCTTCCGGTGCCATTGAGAAAGAAGCAGGTGAGTCAAACTCAGCTTGGTCGCCACCATTAAAGGTTAGTTTGCTGCTTTCACTTTTCATGTCCCTCCTTTCCCTTGCCTTGTTTTGTCGAAAATCAATTTCTCTATCTTTGTGTAGATTATCAATTTTTTATCCTTATTTCTGTGAATCTCGAGAGGAACTAGGTTGTTATCAACAATCAAGGTTTGGTTGCGAAATTAGATGTAATGAGTTGAACTGTAGATTTGGTCTTTTAGTGTCCCCTTTGTGAGGGTTTTCTTTTATCATTCACTAATTTCCTTTTTTTCATTTTTAATTTGATCCCTCTCTGAATTTGTTTTGCAGGTTCTAAGATTCACTTTTTTTTTTTATCTCAGGAAGGGTCTAGTGAGTAATAGTGATGGATCTAAGTTCACTCAATGCTGCACAGATTACTACGATGGGGTCTGCATTTTGTGTTATGCTTTCAATGCATTTCACGGTGCAGTTACTATCTCAGCATCTCTTCTATTGGAAGAATCCAAAAGAGCAAAAGGCTATTATCATTATCATCCTTATGGCTCCCATCTATGCACTTGTCTCCTTTGTGGGTCTGTTGGATATTCGAGGAAGCAAGGAGTTTTTCACTTTTTTGGAGTCCGTTAAAGAATGTTATGAAGCTCTTGTCATTGCCAAGTTTTTGGCTTTGATGTATAGTTACTTGAACATATCAATTAGTGGAAACATTGTCCCCGATGAAATTAAAGGCAGGGAGATACACCACTCTTTTCCAATGACACTTTTTCAGGTATGGCCTGCTTTTTCACACTTGCAATTGCGTTAAAATTTTGGGTTGAATGAATGTTCATACAACTTTGGCGTGATGGATGTGTTAGTTTGTTCTACTTACAAGTAACTTTTAGTTTGATTGGCACTCACTTTATATATGTATATATGATGTTTGTGATGTCATGATCATTACGGTAGTGTAAATTGATTTTCTGCAGCCTCATTCTGTTCGGTTGAACCACCATACTCTGAAGCTTCTAAAGTATTGGACATGGCAGTTTGTTGTCATCCGCCCAGTGTGTTCCATTTTGATGATTACATTACAGCTACTTGGGCTGTATCCAACTTGGTTGAGCTGGACTTTCACAGTCATTCTCAACGTTTCTGTGTCATTGGCCTTGTATTCTCTGGTGATCTTTTACCATGTGTTTGCAAAAGAACTGGCACCACACAAACCTCTGGCGAAATTCTTGTGCATCAAAGGGATTGTTTTCTTCTGCTTTTGGCAGGTAAGCTTATTATCCTTTGTATTATCATCTGGTAAGTTGAGTTGCATGACCAACTATAGAAGAAGCAGAAAAGAAACAATGACCACTCCCTGTTAGTGGGAGGATAGGAGCTAAAATTTGAACAACTAAACTTGCTGAACTTACAAAATTTGGCCAATATGGTGCTTTCTGTACATAAAGAAAGTTTTTGACTTTAGATATAGAATCAATACAAATAATTAGACCATCTAGTGGTTCTCAACTTCCTTTTCTTTGTTTATTTTAATTATTTTCTTAACTTCTATTTATTATTTTGCGCTGAAACACTATAAGAATAAAACTTATCATTCTGCCACCTATTTCTATTGTTTATTTTAATTATTTTCTCAACTTCTATTTATTAGAATAAAATTTATCATTCTGCCACCTATTTGTATTGTATCCAACAGTAGTTGGTCGCAGTAAAAGTGTATTGCTACCCCAGGCAAACTTTACCAGCAGCGTCAAGGGGGTTTGAATCTTGGAGTCACCACTCTAGAGAAGGTTTTACCTGACCACCACCCTTGGCCCCAAGGGATCAATCTCACAGGCACAGCTATACCTGTAGAGATATCTCAAAGACCAAAAAGCTCCTAATGTGTTGTAGTTTGGGTTTTCTTTACGATAAATGTTTGGCTAGTGAAGAAGCGAAGTCATTCACAGATAAAGTCATTCTGCATGGTCTTAAGATCTTTGAAGACTGATAATGACACGGGATCTAATTAGTAAATCATATGACTTAATCTTCATTACCTGCTGAGGTTGTATCTGTCACTTATGTTAAGTCAAAACTCAAAACTGTAACAGTTCTCTGAATTATTTGGGATTTTCTTTAGAAATTAAATGTCTTTAACTTTTACCTCAAATTTTAAACCCTAAGTAGCTTTTAATTTTGATATTTGGTATCCCACCAGTTACATTCTATTGAGAATTTTCTGATGGCAGGGTCTTTCCATTTTCAGATATGCCAGTTACATATTGATATATGGGTTTATAACTTTGTGCTTCAATTCTTTTCCTTGTACTATACTTTTAGATCATTTTTCTTGTACAGCATCGTCATCTAGGGTCTTTTCCTTGATAATAATGACCTTTCTTTGGTCATATGCAGGGAATGTTGCTGGACATTTTAGCGGCAGCTGGCGTCATTCAATCTCGTCATTTGCGGTTAGATGTGGAGCACATTGAAGAAGCGATGCAGAATATTTTGGTATGTCTAGAGATGGTTATCTTTTCTGTTCTTCAACAGTATGCTTATCATGTTGCACCATATAGTGGAGAAGTTGAGAAAATGCTTAAACAAAACAAGAAAAATGAATGATATGATATGACCAATGAAAAAGTCAAGTTATAGAGAACTATTTAAGAGTTCTTATTGTGGCATTAGAAACATGAAAACATTGATGCCAAGTGGATGTGTTATTTTGACGAAGAATACCATTTGTATTTTAGAAGGCCATGCCTATCCGCCACAACTCTAAATTTTCCTTCTTCTTGACTGCTGTAATTTCCCAGCCCTTCTAAAGGAACTTAGCTTTTATATAATTACTTGCTATCTACTATCTAGCTTATTGTGATTTGCTTAGGATGATAATTGTTTGTATTACTCTGTGGCAGATACGTTTATGGTTTGAATCAAGGATATAATTTGATCAATACTTTACTCAAACTCGAGTTCTTTCTTCCCTTCCAACATTGATTTGGGATTACTGTGTTTCGTGCCTGTTAAATTGAGATATTGGTCTAGACTAGAGTCACATTGCATTATCAATTCAAAGCAGGAGAAAGACATAGAATGTCTAACCCCGCCAATCAATGTTGTTAAAATATAGAGTCTATGTAAAAACGTAGGGGTGAGCAAAAATGTAAAATCGCAAAACTTAGATGAAACGTAAGAGTTTACTAACGTATTAAAAATAAAATATATATCTAACATATATAAAACCAAAACCCACAAACATGTTTATTTTATAAGAATGTCAATTTTAATCTTTGTTTTAATTTATATAGAATAATTTTAATGTATTAATTCTATAAGTTATTAAATTTAAGCTAATTAATGCCTAAAAATATATATAATTTTTTTTACTATTACGTGTATATATATATATATATATATATATATATATATATATATATTGTTTTTTTTTGAACTATGCAAAAAAAAAATTCATATTACGTTTCGACACTACGTTTAAATCGTTTCGACATTATGTTTTAATCGTTTTGACTCAAAATTTGTTTCAACTACCGTTTTGACTTGATTTTGGTCATAAAAATGTAGGCATGATTAGGGGTGTTAACGGGCCGAGCCGAGCCGAGCTTTGATCTTAACGGGTCAAGCCTGTATTTAAACGTGAAAAAACTGGCCTTAGCCTGTTACCTATCACGAATATAATATTGGTCTGTGGCCTGGTTTATTTACAAAAAATAAAAGCCTGTGTAAAGTCTGTCTTAGTCTGTTAGCATGTTAAAGAATAAAAATAAGAGAACAGAATTCTACAAGAAATTAATTTACAGATAGAAACCTTAGCTTTCAATTTGCAGCAATAATTTACTAAGTCTACAATAAATAAATAAAAATTAAAGTGAGAGAAGGTAGATAACAGGTTATATTATCTTAGCCCATTATAAAAAAAAGTGCCAACAAAAAAAAAATTAAATAAATAAATAAATTGACACAAACAAGCAGTGCACAGTGGAACGAATGAGTTTTTGCGGGTTTGTTTGTGTGAAGGAGGATGAAGGATAATATAGAACAGCACTAGTAATTCCATAAATATACATAAATTCAATATATATCCAAATAGCATAATATAGAACAAAATCATTCAAAAAGTCTGTTAAACCAAATAAATGGGGTGAAATAAATTGATGAGAGAGAGTTATTACAAGTAGTATAAAAAATTAAATAAATATTTATATACTAGGCTAGCCTGGGAGGCTCTAAGGCCGAGCTTCTGAATTAGAGCCTGGGGCCTTTTTATTAAACGAGCTTTTATACAAGTCCAAGTCTGATTCCAACACGAGCTTTTATTAAACGAGTTCAGGTCTTTACAAGCCGAGCCAAGGGCCCCTGAAAGGCCCTTGGCTCGTTTACCACCCCTAGGCATGATCCATTTTTACGTTTCGACACTACATTTTTATAACACTGCCGCCAATAGAATTAAAAAAAAAAAAGTGAGCTTTATATATTCTTGTCTATCTAAGTACCAATTTAGTGTGATAGAATAAGTTACTATAATACATTATAATTTTACAAGTTGTTTGATGTCAGCAATAGCATAAATTAGCAAGACAACTTCATCTTCATTCGTCTATTTCCTCACTCAGAAATAGTGCTAGGTAACGACCGTGATAACAAAAATGACTACAAAGCTGATGTTTTCAAAACTATTTTTTTACAAAAAGAAAGAAGATTCAAGTCTATTACAAAGCTGTCACTAACAAAATGATTTGCCTACAAAATTACCACCACGAAAATGAGAAAATATAAAACAGACTTGGAGAATATCTCCATGGTGTTCTTTTCTTTCTTTGTTTTTAAATAAAGATTTTTAGATCATATTTTTAAAACTTCATATAAAAACAAACATTGCAATTACTTTTTTTTTCCCTTAAAAAAATATAATTTTTGGAATAACAAAGAAACAGAGCCTTATTATCAAGTTGTGGAGAATAATTTTGATACTACATATGCACCGAAAATTCGATGCATTTTCCAATCAACACGTGTCTTACTTTATATCAAATCATTCTCTCTCCTAATTTTAAAATAAATAATTTATTATTGATTTGATAAAAAATAAAACACGTGTCACAATATGAATGAAAGATGCGCTAAATTTACCGTACATCCGTGATACCAATTTTTTTTTCCAAGGTATGGTATGGCTTAAGCACAATCATTAACATCTTAGTATCAAATTGAAAATGGTTTAATTATTTCAAATACATGATGTTTGCATGCAGAACTTCTCCTTGTTCTTTTCACTTCATACTCAATTAAAACCCAGTTCATAAATTTAGAAATATTCATTGATTCCATATTTATATTCTATCTAGTATCTACATTCATAGATAGAATATAACATCTGTGCTATATATTTCTAACACATGTGCTTCTCCTGAACAATGGGCGGTGCATAGAAACGGCTTACTCACTAGAAACTACAGAGTAGAGTAGAGTACCCCACCCATATTCTACATCTTGACTTCAACCGTTTACTAACTGTTTCCCTTATCCTTTTACTCGTTCTTGACCTCTTCTCTAACCAACTTAACTTATCTTCAATTACCAAATCATCAAACGGTCTATGCTTATTTAATTATAGGGTTTTCGTTTGTCCTTTAACATGACATGATAAAGTTTCCTACAGATACAATATTTCATGGGACCCATAATTTATGAAAAAAAGAAGAAAAAAAATAAGCACGTAAAATGAATCTCTATGAAATGACATATTAACTTTTCTTATAACATAACTCTCTGCGGTCAAATCCAACAGTGCATCTTTAAGGATAACTTTGAATGAAGTGTATGGGAGTTCTTACTCGAATGACTATGATGTAGTTTGTGATCTTAACGTTACCAATTGCCATTTAATCTACTAGCCAGCTAATCCAGTTGATTAAATAATACTGGGCCTACACATTATCCATATTCTCATACGTTTCCCACCTGAACTGTTGATGACTTGAATGCTTGACTTGTGTTTTTCTTATCTTTATCCTTTTTGTGTGGTCGTCGAATGATAATATTACTTATTTATGAAGTTTTACGCTTTTAACACTTTTTGTTTAATTAAACAAAAAGAGTGGAGGAGAAATATCAAGGCATTTGCAGGATACACAGTTTAAAAGTGCACATGTGATAGTTGTTTGCCGACACATACAACCATAGACAATTTTCGTTTTGGTCAACCTGACGTATTATTACCTTTAAATATTTTAAATGAATTATTTATATTTTTTTATGGAAACCTTGTAACTCGTTGCAAATGATAATTTACAAATAAGAACAAACGTGAAAATAAGCGAAGCATCCTGTTTTGAACTGGCATAGCTAAACTCCTTAATTAATATCAAGATGTATATGTTCAATAAAATACTCTGAAAACTTTCGTATGCTTAAATATCTCTTAACTAAAATATAATTTCAAATAAAAATAATAATTAAACTATTATATTCTTGTACAATTCAAGAAGAATGGTGCGGTGGTTCCCATATTTAATGAAAAGAAAAACTGAATTAATTTCCTGCAACTTTCATATACTAAATTTAATGAAAAAATATATATTATCGATTTCTAATCTTGTAAAAAACAAACTGAAATAAGAACATTTATTTTGTTGTGATTTTCCATCCTAATATAGTAAATATCATTTCTGTATAGGTGATTCTTTAAAATTTTGTATATATAAAACCGAAATATGAATATCACATATTTTTTTAGTATCAAATAAAAGTCGATTATCATACCAAATATGAAAATGATATCTCATTTCTTTAAATTTGGGATATCAAATTAAATATATTCTTGATAGTTTCCTTACCTTCATCACACACTTCGGTTTTTTTCTCGACGGCAAAGACAATTTCGTCCTTCAATTCAGACCAACAAGATGAGTCCATTTTATCGATCAATTTAAGAAAGGTAACGGTTATAGCTTTTTTGTTTTTTTATAGAACCGACCATTTTATCTCTTACCAAGATAGACCACCTGGTACAGTGGAAATATGTGCCCTTTCAAGTGGGTAATTGTCTATATCCATTTGGACCAAACGACCAACAGATTAAGTTGGGATCTAGATCTGTTTGTGGTGTGTATATTCCAACCAGAAACTCCTAGAGTTACGGTTTGTAACTTCCAAATTAAGAAATTGGTTTTTGTATGAGTGTCATTATCAGCCAGTTAAAGTGTTTTTGTCTAGGACATTTGATAGAATTAACCTTTAAACTACAATTTTATTTTATTTTTGGATTTTATAAGAGTTATGTTGTAGAAAAAGTGATTGTGTTATGTTATAGAGATTCGTTTTGCGTGTCAGAATTTTTTTTGCTGTGGACCCCATAAAATATTGTGTGTGTAGGAAAATTTTTGCGGTCATGTTAAATGATAAATGATAAATTTTTTTTTATCCTATTTGGAGGGAATTTTTTAGCTCATTAGACTAGTCCTTTCTTCCTCTTGTTAATTCTCTTCTTATTTTATTGTTTTCAATGAATGTTAAAGATGGCCCACATGTTACCTAGATCCACCAAAAGAATATGCTATCGAATGCAATATATGTATCCACACTTGTTCCCTAACCAGAAGTCAATATTGCTGACTTCAGTTTGCATGAATTATCATGACCGTCCATGTCTATTTAATTTCGTTAGAAAATCTTAAAATTTAAGCCATATGAGAAATGAAGTGTGTACTCAAAAAATTATACAGTAAGTCAATTGCATGATATAGACGCAGTTTATTTCTTCCTAACTTCATCTATTATGATTTTTTTTAATATCATCATAACTAATAACTAACGCACTTTATTATCTGATGATGATATTCCCGTAACAAGCGGAATGTAATTTCTTAATTATAGGAAAAATATAAACACACATAAGGATTAACAAAGCGGACGAACACTTCTACCGGTCGTCCACGTTTGTTATGAAGTTTTTTGTGTGTGTATATATTATATGTATTTATATTATAACGTTAATATTTAATTCCAGGGAAAAGTGTGTATCATAACCAAATGATGGTGGAAGTTCAGTTAGCGCGTGAGAGCTAAACAGGTGGGGATGAATCTCTCCAGTACCACCTTTGGAAGGAGTTTAAAGCTTTAATCCTGGACCCGCCCCGAATCAGATTAGTTGCAAAACAATGAATTGATAGGAATATTTCAAAAAAAAAATGTGTATCATTTTAAATGATATAAAGTTGTATCATTGTAAATGAGAGAAAGATAGATAAAGGAGGAGATAGTGGACGAAAAAATATAAATGTGTGAGTCTCATCTATTTGTGAGAGTGAAATGACACAAGTTATGTCGTTTAAAAGGACAAACATTTTTCCCTTAATTCTAATTTATAATCATTCATCATGTAAATCTTTAAAAACCTATTTGCCAAAAAAACTCATTAAAAATAAGTTACCATTTGAAGAGACCTCTCATGAGTCATGACTGACAGTAAGAAATACGAAATCAAGATTTTTAGAGACAATGTTGATAAAAACAAATAAATAATAAATGGACTCGGAGGTAGTGATATCCCCTTTGCCACAAGCACTTAATTTTAAAATACAAAATTTATAAATACAAGCACACAAGTTTAATTAAGTTTTGTGTAAAATTCTATTTTAATACATAAAAGATATACTCACTATCGATTTGGTCTCATTTTGATATTTTTAAACAAAATTATGGTTTGCAATGATAGACAAAAAATAATTAAGTCAATAAAAAAATTTTAAAACTATAAAAAAAGTGTAATATTCTTACAGCCTTTAAGTTATTGAGGTGAGTAATTTAAAAAATAAAACAAAAAGAGAAACATTTATATTTTTGAAATTAAAAATATATATATAATATGTCTTTTTATATGAGTGAAATCTTAAAAATGTAAATAATATCTTATTCTAAGATTTTTTTAAGTATTCTTTTCAATTTATGTCAAAAAGATAACTATTATATTCGTTGGAAAAATTCATTATATTATATATTTGGGAATAACATATGTTTTTTAAAGAATGAATATTATAAGTTTAGATTAACCATTTTTTTGTATCAATTATATAATTTATTAAATATAATATAATTAATAATAAAAATTTGGCGCATATAAATTTGACGTGTCGAAATCTAACATAGATTATAACCGTTGATGTGACGTGTCCCGTGTCAGTATCGGTGCTACATAGGTTGAAATCATTAAAAATCTAATAATATCTTATTCTAAGATTTTTTAAGTATCTTTTCAATTTTTTTCAAAAAGATAACTTCATTTTGTAAGAAAGATTCATTATATTATATATTTTGACAAATATATAAGTATTTAATTAATAATAATTAACCTTTTGATTTTAAAAATACTTGACGGTGTGAAGTTGTAGACTTGTAGTTAATCAAAAATAAAAAATAGGTACGTTTTAACAAATTTAAGATAATTAATAATAATTTATTCAAAGAAAATATATAATAAAGGCATAGTAAGTATAAAGTATATATAGGTAATAAAAAAGGCAAATACATGTAATAAATAACAAATTAAATTAAATTAAATAAAGAAATCCAAATAATAAGAAACGTACAAATATTTCGTACACATTTCTATTTTTTGGTAAGCAACTCGATCGGACATATTGTTAGTAAATTGTCACCTGTAAGCCACATGCGCAGGGTAATCCAGAACCACACACAAACTAAAAGGACTTTCTATTACTTACAAAAATAAAGGGACTTTTCTTTTTATTTTGATAAATACTTTTTATTTTATTTTACTAAAAAAAAAAGGCTTTTTAATCACACCGTTGGATTCTGTACAATAGCAACAATTCTACAAAACCCACGTAACCAATATAAAACGTTCCTATTGTATAATATATAGAAATATGTATTTTTTTATTTAAAAAAAAAAGAATTTTGATTCACATAAATAGTAGGATATAATTATCACAATTACAACATACGATTTATTTTTCCATTTAAAAAAAAATTGATTCACATCAATAATAGGATATAATTATCATAATTCATATTCACTCACTCTTCTCGTAATCATAAACCATCTTTTACTTGTCAGAATTTATCATCTTGCGCTGCATTTTTTTTAGTTGATCTTGCACTGCGTTTTTGGTCGTATAAAATCCTATTTATTAAGGGTATGACATTAATCATTCTGATCTCCCTATTTTTGGAGACAAAAAAAAGTTTGATAACATAATTTATTTCTATTACTAATGAGAAAAATATATATTTAATAAATAGTATATATTTAATATTGATAGCACATTCTATAATATATGCATTTAATAAATAGTAGGTTATTGGAAAAAAGTATTTCTTAAATTAATAGTGTTTGCTCTTAAATTTATCATGGAAAAATAAGCAAATACTATGTATATATAATAATTTTTTTTCTAAAAGAAAAAAAAATTAAAAACGATATCGTGCAAGCCTTAAATTTTAGGTAAGTAACCAGACTGATATGATTAGTGTTTTTATCTTTCAAACAAAACATAAAAAATTTGAAGAAAAAATGTTTGTCCTTTAACTAACATAATTTATATCATTTCATTTTTATAAAAATATGGTATCCATATTTTTTTTTGTCCACTCTTTGTTTTTATCTATCTATTTTTCTCATCACATAATATTATATCTTTAAAATGACATTTTTTTTTTCCAAATTTTAATCCAAAAAAGTGACAACCGAATAAAACAATTCACACTTTTACCATTTTGCTTTTTCACTATTGATCAATTGCCATGATTAAGAAAGATCAATACGTTGGAGTGTCTTACTGGTGAGTGCCTCCACATCAATAACTTGAATGATTACACAGAATAAAATGGTCTTTTTTTGTCCACGTTTAATGGAAAATCCATCCATTAAAAACTTTATCAGTATTTATGAAAAAAAAAAAAGATTCCACCATGATCCGCGTACCTATACTCCGCATCCCCAAATGTTTAATATTAAATTATTATTATTTTATTACTTTCTAAACACCTCACAGACCCAAATCGGAACCGTATATCCAATCCAACGGCTCAGATTCCATCATGATCCGCGTACCTATAACCCCACTCTATAAATTCCATTTTGATTTTCAACCTCCTCACTCTAACTCACTCCATAAAGCTCAACAACTTTTCCGGCAAACATGCTTTCTCCGAAAGTTCTCCTTATCTCCGCCGTTCTTCTTTTCATGGCGTTGGGGATTAAAGTCTCTATTCCATTCGCTACCTCACAACTTTCTCTCCTCTGGAGCTTCTTCCTCACGTGTTTGAAGCCTCTTTACCTTTACATCATTATCAACACCATCATCATCTCCATCGTCGCCTCCTCCATGTACCACCGACCGGAGACAACTCCTCCGCCCCTCCCTGCTTACAAGATGAAATCTCCACCGTCGACGCGTGTTCGGAAGGTGAAGCCCGTGCTGGTCGAAGAACAAGAGGAGGAGGATGAGGAGGAGGAGAAAGCGATCGATCCAGGAATGCCGCTTATGAGGATGGACTCGACGGAGTTCCCACCGGAATATCCATCGCCGTCGGAGAAACCTCTCATTTCTGCTAAGTTCGGTCACCGGAAACCCCCCAAATCCAATACTGAAGGTATCTGTCAAATTACCCCTCTCTCTCCATCGCGTTATAATTACAATTTTTTTTAGCATATATCATATCTTAACTCCGTTAATTTTCGCTAATCAACTATTATCATTTTCTCAAATTAATCTTCGATACGATCATAAGAGGGTATAAGTATAACTTTTTCATCAACAATTATTATCATTTTTTTTATTTAAATTTTTTAAAAAAAAATATGATTATATGATTTCCATTTCCATTTTTTTTTTTTAATTATTAAAAATAATTAAAAAATAAGAAAAGTGAAGAGTAGTTTAGTGTGAAGCACTGTCGTTGTCGTTTTGGAAATTTGCATGTAGTTTATGACGTTTAATTGTATGTAGGTGGAAGGGCGTTGAGGGTGGCAAGGCCGAAACGGCACGAGACGTTTGAGAACACGTGGAAGACTATAACGGAAGGTCGACCAATGCCGTTAAGCAGACACATGAAGAAGTGTAACACGTGGCAAAACCGCGGCAGGACGGGCCCACTGGAGTCAACTCCTGTGACTGTGGAGAAATCTGAGACGTTCAATGATCGGACCAATCAGGCTGACATGTCTGTCTCTGTGTCTGATGGGAAGTTGCTGAGGAAAGAGCCGTCGCTTAGTCAAGACGAGTTGAATCGGCGCGTGGAAGCGTTCATAGAAAAGTTCAACCACGAAATGAGGTTGGAAAGACAAAAATCCTTAAATCGGCTCATGCAGTTGAATGAGATGACCGACTGAGGTACATAGGGTATATAGGTTTGGAAACTTATTTTATAGGAATATATATATTTGCCAAAAAGAAAATAAATGCAAATATTTAAAAAAGTGTAGAGTAGCGTATATAGTCTTTGCCGTATAAGTTTATGGTTGAGTTAAGAGTCATAGTCATGATCACTTTTTTATTTTTTTCTGTGGTCCACATATGAAAAATGTGGTTCAAGTTCATCATATGTATATAAGGAAAGAAACACACACACAAACTCTTAAGGGGAGGGAACTTAAGGATATTATTGTTCTCTGATTAATAGCAAGAATGGACGTATGTGATGTAGAATTTGACATTTTATTAGTTTTCTTTCTTATGATTTGTTCAGTTTTTTAAGCATGTCTCTTGGTATGTGTTAGAAATCGACCACGCATAAATTGACAACGAAAAAGAAAAAGAGAGAAAATAGATACAGCGATTAATCCTTGTTCACCCAATGTAGGCTATGTCCAGTTTGTCTGTAATATATTCACCTCACTGTCACTCGTTACAAGTCACTCGGTTTACAAGCAACGCAAATATAAATAGGATTAGAAAATCTTAACAGCAGCTATTCATGAGCTCAAGCTCAAACTATTAAGAAATCATCGATATGCAGTATGCACATGATTTCAGTGGCAACCGCTCACTAATGATAAGTAATCAGCCTTAAAAGTGCTTCTAACTTCATTTCATAATTTTAAAATAAAGCAACCATAACGTATTGGAAAATGATTGATAAGCAAAAATAAAATAAAAAATACAGATTTATTAATAGACTGCTGATTAACTTATTGTTGAACTAATTTAATCACTTACGGTTAATAATGTCTTTAAAGTTTAAACTATCATGTTATGATTAATTGACTATTCTCTACCATCTTAGCGAGATAGTAACTGTAAATAATTAAATAGTTAAATCAATTAGACAATGTTAAACACGTACGTTTGTGATCAGACTACACGAATCTTTCATGTGCAAACAATAGAACTCTCTGATTCATTAATTTATGGAATAAAGCTAAAGATTTGTTATTTACATATATTAACTCTTTCTAGCTTGAATTGGCAAAAAGACATTATATAGTTTCTTATTTTAGAATAGAAATAATAATAAAGTTATATTACTCTAATACTATATTTGTGATCAATCAGAGCACCAGTATAACGTATCTCAAAAAAAAAAAAAAAAAAGAGCACCAGTATAACAAAGATATATAAATTGTTTTTGGAATTTTGGTGCATCTTAAAATTTATAATATTAACTAACATATACAAATAATACATTATTAAACGAATTGATACATTCCTCTTCTTTTTGCCATTGTAGCTTATCTGAGTATGCTGGGTATGAGAAACTTGAATCTAATTATACCCGACCAGATAAAAATTTAAACGAGAAAAACTAATTTGATGATATCTTCACATTAATTGAAAAAATTAACATTTGGCCCCTAAATTAGCTATCCCAACAAAAAATCAACGTCAAAGTCCACCTCAAAAACTAATAAAAAAGTATAAAATCAATGTGAGAAGAAAAAACGAAGTCGGAAATTTTGAATATAGGAGAACCAGGTTCAAGTCAATTGTGAACGTATCTACAAGTCTACAACGTCTCAAAGGAGTAAAATCAGCCCCAAACTGAACAAAACAACAAAAGATCCTTTAAATTTGAAATTTAACACTTTATCTGAAAGCCGTTAGATAAAAAAATATCAATGGTGTTACATGTTTACAAATCAGAGTCGTTGATCTTTTTTGATATAACGACTCTCAGATGAGATGTCAAATTTCAAATTTGATACTAATGTGAATCCCACCTCATATATATATATATATATATATATATATATATATATATATATATATATATACCAACTCTAAGGGAAAAATATTCCCCTATAATTTGCCAAGTAAATGAAACATAAATGACTAATTTTTTAATGGGTTATATTTATTTTATGTTATAGAAAAATAGTTGTCTCATGTTAGAGAAATAAAATTACAAGTGGGAGTCACATGTAAAAGGAAAGAGAAAAAATAAATGTAAAACTCACCTCCACTTTGAATGTATAAGAAGCTTGTTTATCTTATATAATATAAGATAAATATAACCCTTCTTTAATTAGCTCAAGAGAATATAATAGGACCTAGCTAGGTTTTGAACAGATTCTAGGCAACTGTTTAGCTGGACTTGTGCCTAATATTGTTTATTTCGGAGTTTTTCTTGCTTGAAATAGGAATGCACTAATTACTGGATGTAAATACTAGGCCGCGTTAGGTTTTGTTTAAATAGTATTTTTAAGTGTTATATAGATTCAAATTATAAGTTTGCTCTAACTTATATTTAAAAAAATAAAAGTCTTGATTTATATTTGTTAGCCTGTTTAAATTATTAAATACTCAATAATTAAAAGTATCACATTATTATTCAAAATTATTAAAATAATAATTTTATTTATTTTATTTAAAATAAATAATATAATATATGATGACACGTAGATTTATAGGCATGGCATATAAAAGAAAACATGTGGCTTGTTTTCCAAATAAATTTTTTTTAAAATCTAAGTCTATTCTATTTATCTATATTTAATAGGCTACTAGACTAATCTAACCTAATATAGATAGGTTATATATCCATGTAGATCGGCTTATTCCATTTACATTCCTATTCAATTGTATGCATGTAGGGCTAACCTATTTATGGGCATGTAGCACCTTACTATGAGCAATACTCGGTTCCCAAACTTCAAAAATTTAATTTCTTTTTTAGCACATTACCAAGCAATCAGTTCACGATAAGGTGGTTTCCAAATGGCATATGTTCATAATTTATATAAGAGACTTCTCGAGACCAAACCAGAGAAAAATCATCACAAAATTGGGATATTAAACCCAAACGAACATCTTGAGCAATGAAGTAAACAAACAGAGAAGCCCAACAAAATCATAACTTTATCTTACAAAATCTCATACCATTAATCTTTGGGGAAGGATATACTTACTACCAAAAAAATTTACCACCTTTACAACCAACCTGATCACCGTTGATTTCCATCAATCTAGCGGTTATAATTTATTGAAAATTATTGGGTCGTATTTATTAATTAATTATCATTCCCAATAAATTATAGCCGTTAGATTGGCAAAAATCAACGGTGATCAGATTGGTTGTAAAGGTGGTAAACTTTTTTGGTGGTAAATATATCCTGCCACTTAATCTTTTTCTTAACAACCGTTTGAGAAGCTGATCAATTTTTATTTTTATTTTTTGATAGAAATCAATCTGTGGCTGAAGTCTTAATATCCGGACTGATTTGTTTTCAAGTTTGAGCCTCACCCTTCCCATAAATTGCAACTTTGAGAAATTGAACCAATTACATTTTAAACAGATCAAATCCTTGAATTTAGTTTGAACATCACTAGACCAACAACTCTTACGAAGCTAATCGATTTTTTTGTATCTGTTGTTCCATTTATTTCAACTATTACACAAACAAAATTACAGTTCCATGCGTTTGGGAAGCAAATTTCAAACTGGTATCAAATTGGAGGAGCTCTACCACCACGGTCCGTCGTTTCGAATTTCTTAATAGTTTTCTTATCTTTCCTAGATAAATTTGTGTATACTCTTTCTATTGTTTATATTAGTTCAGATAACTTGTCAATAGTATGTTGTGGTTCTTAGACCGCAAGACAACAATTTTCCTGGAACTTTGGTAGCTCTAAGCTGAAAAAAAATATTATTTGAAAAGGAATACAACTTAAGAACTACAGTTTACTGCAAGATATACGTCTTACATACAGTTAAAAACTCTGGTTAGATTGACACTTACATAATACAAAACCATGAAAAATAATTTCACTGCTATCAAAATTTCATCCCGAATAATCTGACTCGAGATTTAATTTCGTTTTAGCCTCTTTATTCTCTCAAGGGCACCAAGCCGATTCTCATTATCCTTATCTTTCGCACCATCCGCTTCTTCGTTGTTTTCATTTTCATCTCTCTCTCTAATCAAACCACCAAAAACAGCAGAAGGGACATCCTTCTGTGCAATTTCAACCTTCTCAGCATCATCATCAGAGTCACTTTCTTCTGGTAACTCGATATCTTCATGATTTACGCTAGTTTTTATCCCTCCATCAGACTGTGATTCCACTCCAGCACTCACAAACCCAACTTTTCTATCTTTTGTCACTATATTGTTAGCTGCTGGGGCTAATTGCCTTTCTAAAGCGGCCATTTCATCCTCAGGTACCCCAGCCTGCTTCAATTTGTCTTTGGCTTCATCAAGATTCACAGTTTGATCCTTCTGCATCATATACTCAGGCAGTATAAAATGTGTCTGGAAAAACAATACAAGTAAGATTAGAATAAATGCAAAATATAAAGGTTACAGACAGGGAAAAAGAAAATGAAAACATTTAAAGTAACCTGGCTGTAGCTTGCAGAGACACTACGCTTAATACGAAGCATTTCTCTGAAGGTATCTTCGTTCCCATGCTGAACTTCAAACTCATGCCACTTATTCCAAAATTCTGGATCAGACCGTGGATCTGCAAACTGAGAGGCAAATACATATATTCCTCGAGCCCGATCAATTTCTCCCAGGCTTTTTTCCAGCTCAGCATATTTCAAACACATAGTCTTGACATCCTTGTCTGGAAGACCAGATTCAATTGCCTGCTCATAGATCTCCCTTGTTTTGGGAACACCGAATATCTCAGCTGCACGAGCAATATATATTTCGTACATGCTTAGCTTCTCATTGTTAGGAACAGCCTTAGTTGCTTGATCATAAACCTTCATAGCCCGCTTTGCTAGTCCATAATCCTCCTCCAGCTTAGCATATTGCAGATAAAGAGGTTTCACTTGATCAGCTGGGGCCTGTTTGGCATGCATGACCCAAAGAAGGATTAGGTTAGCATTATAAAACATTATCAGCATTCAAAAGCGATATACACTTCAACTTGCAGGGCAATAGTGTTCAAAGTTGCACCTAAACCTTATAAGGAAATATAAGCTTAATTGCATTACATGAGTTACATCAATATATCAGCATTAATCTAAATCGACTCACCAAATTTGATGTTTTATGAAAAAAAAAATACTATAGAGGTTCAACTTGAGTAGTGGAAATTACAACCATACAAAAGACAAAAAAAAACTGAGATCATCAAGCAGACTATTTTATGATTGGTCACTTTCAAAAATACCTCAGGAATAAGATTTGTTGATATTTGACACACTATAAAGTTTAAACTTAATCATGCTCTGGGATCACCAATGTAAAACCTCAAAAACAAATAATACTTCAAGAACACTTAGATTTGAGGGGGGAAATATGCATACCGTTTGAACCGCATTCTCAAATAGCTCTCTCTCGCTCTCTCCAATTTTGTCTTTCCATATCTCTTTACAAATTTAGACAGATAAGTAACCCATATATCTTTAACATGTGGGTACTTGAATATCTTCACACCTCTTTCATAAACTTTAAAAGCATCTTCAAAGTATTTATGTTCCTGCATAAATGTATGTAACAATTTGTCAATCAGTCAAAACCAGTGGAAGTAAAATACAAAAGAGATGTTGTACTAAAACACAACAATTGCTCTATACCTCCAGAAAGTATGCATAATTGATGATTATTTGTGGTGTGGCTATTCGTAAATCCAATATCCGCTCATAAACAGCCCGAGTAGACTCCAAAGTACCAAGGCTTTCCTCCAAATCAACATAAAAGGTCCACAATCTCAAAGATTTATGCAGTTTCATCTGAACTGGTTCATTCCCATCCGAAGCCACTAAAAGTAAAGTATAAGACAAATCCAAAGTTAGTTCATGTCATGCCCTCCCTCAACAAATATGATAATATTAAAGAACTAAAACTATAGCATATTGGAGAAAATTGTGAACAAGGTGAACTAAGATTACCTCTTCGTTTCACCTCAACTGAAGGCTCTGCCGTAGCCCGTCTCATAAGCTCAAGTGCTCCTTTGAAATTGTTATGTTTTAACTCAATTTCTGCCCACTCACACCAGATACTAGCCAGATTATCCACAGTTTTGTAGTTAACCTGTACTGCCTTGTCAAATATGACCCGAGCATTTGCAAGATCTTTGTGCTGCTCATACAGCTTAGCAAAAGCAACCCATAAAGTATGAGGCTTTCCCACTGCCTTCATGGGATCAATCGTCCTCACTGCTTCAGTGTAAGTCAGTATCTGCTTAGTAGGATTACCATCAAAAAGCTTCACCCTTCGATGCCACTGTTCCACATTATGAGGATTTTGACGCAGAAGCACACTATTAGCCAATTCTGGCCTCCTCTCCATGAGATAATCAAATCGAGCCAATCTTAAGTCTATGTCATTTTTGTCATTCAACCAAAACCCGCATAATAGTTTCTTCTCAAAGTCCTCATCCAGCGGTCTTCCTGTGAAACGAATATCTTCATCCTCCTCCTCATTCCCCTCAACGCCATTTTCTTCATCACCGTAATCTTCTTCATCACTTAAACCCATCTCCTCCATCTTAAAAGCAAGCATACTCTCTTCAAACTGTGAGTATGAATCAAAAATGACGCTGAAATCCCTGACGGTGATGACCGTGGACATGCCCTCCTCAAACACATCCCTTGCCTTCTCATGCAAACCCCTCCTAATGTAATACTCTGCGAGTGAAGTCCAGAGTCGACCCACCTCATCAGTGAATTTCCTTATCCCACCCCTAATAATGGCATCTACATTCAACCCAGAGACTTCATTGGCATGCCTGGTGAGCAGATCACACAGTTCCAACCATAACCTGTGCTTGGTTTTCCCCTTTATGGAATAAAATTGGTCATCATTCAGCACTGAAGCCAACCTCTCAGAAGCCTCTTGCCAGAGATTCGAATTAAGCAAAAACTCAATAAAATCCTCAATGTGGGAAGGGTCGTATTTCAAGTACCTGCGATATACCCTAAGGGAAGTGTCGATGGGGACACCTTTTTGGCTGACGAAGACGAGGTAGGGTTCCCAAATGCGATCATGCTGGGTGACAGGAAGAGCACAGAGTGCCCTATCAAAGGTTCTTCGGGTGCGAGTCACCAATTTCTGCTCCGTTAGGGTTTGCAGGTACATGATCCAAATCCTGGGCATCTTGTGCATTGTAACGAGGGCACGTTCGAAGGTATTGTTTACGGTATCGTAAAGTGAGTGAGTGATGGGAAGGTTCCTTACCAGGTCGAGGCGTTCGCGAAGGTAAGCGTGCCAAAGCTTGTAGCTTCCAGGGAGTGCCTTGAGGGCACGCTCATAAATCACGAAACGCTTCTTAAATGGACAGCGAAATTGCCATTCGAACTGGACACAGATGGAGTGGGTAGAGTGGAAGGGCAAGGAAACGCAACTTTTTAGGTTTCAGGGGATAGAGCGATGGCGTCGGAGAAGTGACGGGTGGCGGCCGCAAAGTTGCCGGAAGAGAAAGCAGCGTTGCCTTTGGCTTTGGCTTCGTCGGGCACGGATCGGAGTTAAGATGTTAGGGTTCTATTTGATCGAGTGAAGAATGATAATCCTTTCTTTGTTCCTCCTGCTTTATTTTGGAATTTCTATTTAAAATCTTATAGATTTTAAATACTATTTATATCCGGAGATACGTTATATTTACCCCTATCTTTTTATTACATCTTACAAATAAATCTTAGTCAGATTTCCGTTAATTTAACGGTTATAATTTATGGGGTCATATTTACTAATTAATTATTAATTTACAATAAATTATAACTGTTAGATTGACGAAAATCAACAGTTAAGATTTGGTAATAAGAGATAGTAAGAAAAATAGGTAGTAAATATAACATTTCCGTGATAACTAAAGGGACTTTAATTTTATTTTTATTTTTTTGGAGATACTTTAATTTTTTTTAAATTAACATTTCATAATATTAAAATTTAAAGGATTTTAATAGAATTTATACGATTTGAAAAGACAATATGAATTTATAAGATTTAATTTTTAATAAACACTTAAAATTATAAGAGTCAATAAAAAAGAGAAGATTATACTTCAGCCTATTTTTGTTTACAACAATATCTTAATGGTTGATTTCCGTCAATTAACGGTTATTATTTATTGCAAATTAAATATTAATTATTGAGTTTGATTTGTGAAAATAATAATAATTGATTGACGAAAATTAACGGTTAAGATATGGTTGTAAACAAAAATAGATTATAAGTATAATCTTTCCCATAAAAAAATAACAAAGAAATTAATGAAATTAATAAAAAAAATTAAAACCTAATATGTAAAATATAATATAATATTTGGGGAGGTATATTGTAACGACCAATTAGTGTTACTACTAATATTACTAATAGTCAATTTCACCGTTAGATCGATTATGTTGAACCAACAGTTATATTTATTTCTATCTTTGTATGATTATGATTCCCCATATTTGATACTTTATATTTATTTTGACTTTGTATGGTTATGATTTCGCATATTTAATGCTTTTACATTAAATATGGGGAATCTTAACTATATCAAGATGAAAAAAAAAATATAATCGTTGGATCAACATAATTGATCTAACGGTGAAATTGATTCGTAGTAATATTGGTAGTAACACTAGTTGGTTGTTAACATTATCATGTCCTATAATTTTTAACTAGCATTCAAAATTATTAAACAACAGTTTTTCACATATCTAAAGTTATATTAGTCCTCCATACATTAGCATTTTCTCGTTCCTTCTCTTGGATTTGACCAATAGGTTGAAAACTATTTTCTTCATTTGATATCAAAACTATGCATATATGATTATAAGACCCAATTTTTGTTAATTATTAAAATAATTCTAAATTTACATATAAAATCTAAAATTCATGTTAAAATTTCATTTAAAACTTTTTGCCATTGATCTTGAAAATCTTAAGAGGCATTTGGTACATGACAAAAAAAAATTTGTCCGAGAATCTCGATTTTCAAAAATATGATTTTTTCATTCAGTTTATGATAATATCCGAAAATTTAAAATTTAGAAAAATTCAGTAATTTCATGAGAATCTTGGAGAATGATGCGCATCATGTTTTTGTGGTAAGAGATAATAATTTTCTAACCATCCATGTATCGTATGCATATATTTTCGTTTTAAAAAAAAATTGAGTGTTCAAAAAGTATCGAATCCGTTGGCAAAAACGTTTACAGGTGGAAAATCGGCGATCAGGTATCCTATGTGTATTCCTTTTGGAAATGGGTTTCTATATTGGGTTTTATGAGTATAATGTTATAGGATATAAAAAAATTTTCTTACCCTCACAATAAAAAAGAGAGAGAAAGTGGAATGATAAAAGAGAAAAAAAATATGTGGACCCCACCTCTTAATTGTATGTGTAGGAAAGTTTTATTGAGTTATTTAACATGATACTAATAAAACCCTTCTCTATTTTGGTCTCTTGAAAAGTTTTAAACTCTTCGAGTTCTGTAAGCAAAGACTACATATATATGCCTTTACTTATTGCAGTGAAAAATGATTGATATGCAAAAAAAAATAAAAACTACAGATTTATTAATAGACTGCCGATTAACTTATTCCTGAATTAATTTAATCACTTACGGTTAATAATGTCTTTAAAGTTTAAACTATCATGTTATGATTAGTGTCTTTTAAATTATTGGTTGTATATATGTACTGTATTTATTAGTAAAATATGTTTGACAAATGGTTAATTGATTATTCTCTACCATCTTAGCGAGAAATTAACTGTAAATAATTAAATAGTTAAATCAATTTGACAATTTTTTATTTTTTTTTGGTATAATTTGACAATGTTAAACACGTACGTTTGTGATCAGACTACACGAATCTTTCATGTGCAAACAATAGAACTCTCTAATTGATTAATTTATGGAATAAAGCTAAAGATTTATTGTTTACATACATTAACTCTTTCTTGAATTGGCAAAAAGAAATTGCATAGTTTCTTATTTTAGAATAGAAATAATAATAAAGTTATATTACTCTAATACTACATTTAAGATAAATCAGAGCACACAGTGCCAAATGGTTTTATTAAGGAAGTCTGACCTCTTACTTGCCCACAGTACCAAACTAATACTTTTAACTCTTCCCTTTTATTAATCAAAACTCTAATTAAATAGACAATTACACATGAAAGCCATAATGTATGAAAATAGGAACCACCTAAAATTACCTCTACCCACTTTGTTAGGCTTTGGAAACTGCTAAGACTTATTTAAATAAATTCAAATACTAATCTAGTAACTAATTAACAACAATAACAAAATAATAAAATAAAATAAAAACTAAAATCTTAAAATTATCTCCCCCCAAAAATTACTCTTGTCCCCAATAGAGTAAGATCAATTTCAAGTTATTGAATCATCTTCGATATATGTTTCTCCTTTACTTTCATCCATCATCGCCTCGTTGTCCTCCCTTTTATCACTGCTTGGATGGTGAACAATTGTTTGCAGTGATGGCCTAGAGTGAATGTGTCATTACAACGAATGAGAGTCGAGGAGGAGGTGCCATTGTCGGAAGATGCAGCACCGTTGGTGGGAGTGGATAAAGGTGAATCCTTGGTGTTGCCGACTGTTATGGTCCGTCGCATATTCTGAGCAGAAAAGATGATCTTCTGATCGTGTGCCTCATATAGTTTTGCCAGCCCAATAACAATTGAGAGGGTGGTATTGGGCCAGCTACCAAGACGTCCAACTCGTTAAATTGAGAGGGTGGTATTGGGTGAACAACTCCTTAAATTGCTTCGACAAAAACTAGGCTGTGTCTTCCAATTTCTGAACGCGTTTGTCCATGCCTGAGTTTTGATACCAATTGATACGAACACAATAATTAAAAATGAGAATTTGGCTTTATTGATGAAGT
The DNA here is from genome assembly GCA_032173675.1 of Gastrolobium villosum. Classification (NCBI taxonomy): domain Eukaryota; kingdom Viridiplantae; phylum Streptophyta; class Magnoliopsida; order Fabales; family Fabaceae; genus Gastrolobium; species Gastrolobium villosum. The sequence continues at coordinate 36,893 of JAVKPL010010026.1, forward strand.
CTGACCTCAAATGGCTTTACTGAGGAAGCCTGACCTCTTGCTTGCACTACCAAACTAATATTTTCAACTCTTCCATGTTATTAATCAAAACTCTAATTAAATAGACAATTACACATTAAAGTCATAATGCATGAAAATATGAACCACCTAAAATTACCTCTATCCACTTTGATAGGCTCATGGAAACTGCTAAGACTTATTCAAACAATTCAAATACTAGTCTAGTAACTAAATAACAGTATTAACAAAATATAAAATAAAATGAAAACTAAAATCGTAACAGATATATAAATTGTTTTTGGAATTTTGATGCATCTTAGAGTTTATAATATTAACTAACAAATACAAATAATACATTATTAAACGAATTGACACATTCCTCTTCTTTTTTCCATTGTAGCTTATCTGAGTATGCAGGGTATGAGAAACTTGAATCTAATTGCCCGACCAGATTAAAATTTAAACGAGAAAAACTACTTTGATGATATCTTCACATTAATTGAAAAAATTAACATTTGGCCCCTAAATTAGCTATCCCAACTAAAAATCAACGTCAAAGTCCACCTCAAAAACTAATAAAGAAAGTATAAAATCAATGTGAGAAGAAAAAACGAAGTCGGGAATTTTGAATATTGGAGAACCAGGTTCCAGTCAATTGTGAACGTATCTACTAGTCTACAACGTTTCAAAGGAGTAAAATCAGCCCCAAACGGAATAAAACAACAAAAGAGCGAGATAAAAATGTATAAGCAGATATATATATATATATATTTATCATCTATCATTTAAAATAACCACAAAAAAATTTCTACACACACAACGTTTTATGGGACCCGCAGCAAAAAAAACTCTGACACACAAAACGAATCTCTATAACATAACACAATCATTTTTTCTACAACATAACTCTTATAAAATCCTATATTATAGGAAAAAGCATTTCTACAACCACTTTAGATAAGGTTATCTATAGCTACCCCAAAAGTTACGTCGTTTTGATTAATGATGGGTGTTTGTGTAATTTTAGATGAATTAATGAAGGTTGTTTCAGTAAAAGCATATAATAAAAAATGAACAAAATTACGAAAACACTCTTCATTAATTCACCTAAAATTACACAAACACCCATCATTAATCAAAACGACGTAGTTTTTGGGGTAGCTGTAGGTAACCTTATCTAAAGTGGCTGAAGAAATGTTTACCCCATATATATATGGGAAAAAATGTGTGTGTGTGTTTGTTTTTTCTAAAGTTATTTTAGATAACTTTATCTAATGTTCATCGAAACGATATTGTTTTGAGCAGTGTTTTTAAAATTTTAATTTATTTCAGGGTTATAATAGTCTTTATCATTCTAACTTTTTAATTTTTCAACCACAAAACGACGTCTTCAATAACATTCGACAAAATTGTCTAAAGTATATATTTTTCCATATATATAGGGATTGCTTTTCCTTTAGGGTTGGTATCAGTGACGGAGCCACGTGTATTGTAGGTGTGGCCTCGGCCCGGACTAAATTTTAACAAATTATACTTATTATATATAATTATATGATTATATATAGTTTGGCCGAGGCTAAAGCTATAATTTGGCCCGGGCTACCATTTAAAATTTGGCCATATCTAAAGCTTAAAATATTTTTGGTAAGAGATTTGGGTAAGCTGTATTAGGTGATGTGTTCAATTTTTACTTATATAAAAAAATATTTTTAGTAAAATTAAAAAATATTTAATAAAATTATAATTCTTCTTAGTATATCTGCTTAGGTGCTCTGTATTTAATATAATTTAAACGAGAAGGGTTATACTTACAAATTTTTTGTTTGCAAACACTATGTACTCCCGAAAGTAAATTAGGTTACATTATGTATTTTCGAGAGTATATAATATAATTTGCAAAAATTTGTAAAAAAATTTATAAATAGATCATTCCCAATTTTAAATATATTATAATATGAACTAACTAAAACTAAAAAAAATAAATACATATATAATTTTTTAGCCCGGGTTCAAATTTGAGCCCGGCTCCACCACTGGTTGGTGTATAAATATATTTGAATTAATGTATATATATATATATATATATATATATATATATATATATATATATATATATATTAGTACAACACTAACAGCATAAGCTAAGTCTGGTCTAGTATGAGCCAGATATATTAATTTCTCAACTAGCCGTTGAGATTGTACTTTATCAACTGGAGGATTCTCCTCTTCATAGCCTATCTTGTGATTCTGCTCAATAGGAGTGTTAGAGGATTTACACCCGAGCTTTCCTCTTTCTTTGGGAAGATCGAGAACATATTTCCTCTGGATAATAAAAATTCCTTTTTTTGAATGAGTTTCTTTTATCCCTAGGAAATATCTCAGTTTCCCAAGGTCTTTAATTTCAAACTCAGATGCTAGTCTTGTTTGCAGAATATGTCTCTCCACAAAATCATCACCTGTGATAATAATATCATCAACATATACAAGGAGCACAGTGAGCTTCCCATCTTGGGAGTGCTTAAAGAAAAGAGTGTGATCTCCTTGACTTTGTTTGTATCTTAAGGTCATCATAACCTTAGTAAATCTTCCAAACCAGACACGAGGTGACTGCTTCAATCATACAAAGCCTTTTTTAATCTACAAACTTTATTTTCTCCAATATTCACAGAATCAAAACCAGGAGGGATTTTCATGTAGACTTCTTCTTCTAACTCACCATTAAGGAAAGCATTTTTCACATCAAATGATTTATATCCCAATTGTAATGAGCATCAAGGGATAACAAGATTCTCACCGTATTCATCTTTGCAACTGGAGTAAAGGTTTCTTCATAATCAATGTCATAGGTCTGAGTGTAACCTTTAGCGACTAATCGAGCTGTATATCTCTCAAGAGTGCCATCAGAATTATACTTCAGGGTATAAACCCATTTGCACCCTACTCTTTTCTTTCCGGTGGGTCTATCAATGACCTCCCATGTTTTATTTTCTCCAACGCATTCATCTCCTCTTGCATGGCTTGAGCCCAATTCCCATCTTTCAATACTTCATGTACTGATTTTAGGATAATGAGAGATAAAAAAATAGAGAGTGAACCTCATCCTTGATTTGTGAGTTTTTTCTCTCATGCCACTGAAAGAAATATTTCTCTAAAATTATTTACAAAAACTTAATCTTGGAGATTTAATATTTATATGGTTAAATTTAATTTTATTTGTTTTAGATAATATTCATATAATAATTTAAATAAAAGAGTCATCAAATTCTAAGACGTAAAAAGTATGTATAATTTTTTATTTCTTTTTTAAATTTAACAAAATAATTTCCTAACTCCATCTAATTTTATTTTGATAATTTTGTCCAAGAGATTATATACTAATTAATTTTTTTTTTTATAGCCTACTAATTAAAACTTCATTTACTTTATTATCTCATATTGTTTATGGTATCTTGTAACCTAGAAATGAATTCGTTTTTACTAAGTGGTTTCAAATGACTTGTATAGAGGCCAGTTTCAGAAAATACTATACCATAATAGTTTTAAAACAGCTCTTATTTGGTCATTTTATGACGTCAAAAACTCAACCAAAAATTACTGGGAAACTAATTTTAAATAATCAAGTTATTTGGTTATTTATATCACACGTCATAGCTGATATAAATGGGTAAATCAAATGCGATTTATCTTGAAACATTATATGATGATACTGGATTTGTATATCAAGTTCTTCTACCATAAGTAAACAGGTAAGAACAACTAAGAATAACAGAGAAAAAAAGATAGATCGAGAGAATTGCTATTACAAAGTTCGTGTCAACTTGCAATTACAACTTTGTCATTGTCATGTTTGGAATTGTTCTCTTATAGTTCTATGGAATAACCTGGTTCTATGGCTTCTTGGCTTTAAGAAGATCAACTACTTTGATAATTTCAGATAAAGCATTTGAATGTTTCTGCATATGCAATGCCTAAATCTGAAGGGTGTCAGTCATCAGATTCTCATTTCCGCTGCTCATGTGTTCTAGCTAGGTAGAACCATGTGCATTTCAGAATGCAAAATCTGACTATGCTTTGGGGGTTGAAAAGATTCTTCAATGTCCAGCTACGAAGCACAGATTCCGACACGACGTTTTCGATAGTTCCAAATACGCTCTTGATACGACTATTAATTCGCCGATACGATACAATACGTTTGCGATACGTTCCCGATAAGTGTATCAGATAGGTTGGAAAAAAAAAATCGGAATATCGGTACTTCATAGATGTCCAACTTCTTCATAGTAACAAGTGAGGTAAAATTGATGACAAGAGAGGAAACAGGAGCACAACAACAAGGACAATACCAAGAATGATGGCATAGCAGGTCCACTTCCTAGAGCTCTTTTGATTTTCTCTGGCTTCATGAAGTTGTTCTGTGCCTCGTCTAACAAAAGAACTAGCATGAGCCACATGAGACTCTATGTTGTTGAGTTGTTGGCCCTGAGATTGAACAAGAGCTGCCATGTCCAAAAAAACCTGATGTAGCTCAATTAAGTTTTTCTCTATCTCCTTAACAGCATCATGTCTTTCTTGAATTTCTGATATTGTGTCCATTATCTGACCCCTCCCTTGTTCTTGAATTGCTTTCTGAAGAAAATTTTCACTTTCTCCACTTGATATCAAATTCTCTATAGTTTCTTCATCTGCTTTCTCTCCTGTTATTGTGAAATACCTACGTTCCACTGTTTCCTTGTACTCAAGTTGCATTCTTGCTCTTAACCCTTGAAAATCATCCATCATGTCCTTGAGTTTCTTCCCCAATTCACCAACCACTGAAGTTCTAGTTCTATCAGCTGAAGAACCTGGACCACACCCTGGAATGTTTCTGTTAGCTGCATTGGAACGCTCTAAAGCTTCAAGCTTACCCTTAATGATTTTAACACGTTTAAGAACCTGCTCAACATCTTTATCCATCCTTGCTCGAAGATCTTTCATGGTTTTAGCATTGTGGACGATTTTGCTCTCTTCATTAGCCTCTTGCAATTTTCTATAGAGCTTCTCAACTAGTCTCATGTCTTCTTTTACATTCTCCACATCTTCAAAGAATTTATCAAGATTAACACTTTTCCTTCCCAGCTTCCACATCATCAATGTAGGCCTGCTGCTTCAAGTCACTGTATTTTTTGAATGAGCTTGAGAATAGGTCATTCATTTTTAGATTTAGTAGTAATTAATGCCTAACACTTCTTTTCTTTTTTTGCTTTATTTTCTTTTCTGTTAAATTGATCTCTTGTGTACTTGGTGAATCCAGTAACAGAAAGCTCATAAAGACAATATAGATGGTTTGATGTTTAACACAGTTTGTATGTGTTCCTTCCTCTGACCAAATTTTTGGGTTGCCTTTGTCCTCTCACCCTCCTATGGATTATGA